>CAUYPK010121295.1:0-22031 GCA_963574355.1 Loris lydekkerianus | reverse complement strand
ACCTGCAATTCTGAGCTCCTAGCACTCCCCTCCACTCTCACTCTAAGGTCTGGAGGCCTGTCTCCCAAGAGTCCAGATTTTTGGGTGATTTCTTGAGGAGTGTGGACATGGCCTAGACTGCAGCTGATCAGTGCTGATTTTGCGGCTTGGGAGTGAGGATCCTTGCCATGATCTTAACACAAACCATTATCATTAGTGTGTTCTCCTGCAATAGCTCATTAAACTTTCTCCTTCCTACTCCCTCTTTTTTTTTTTTTTTTGCCAGGGCTTGGTTTGAACCTACTACCTCTGGTATATGGGGCCAGTGCCCTCCTCCTTTGAGCCACAGGTGCCGCCCTCTTCATGCCCTATCAAGCCATGTTCTTCCTGTTGTCAGAATGTAGTCATAATGACATTTTCAAAACCTTAACTCAGATCATGGTATTATCCTGGTAAAAGATTTATAATGATTTTCCAAGGCATGTAGAATCAAACCCTCAGTTCTTATCATATATGCAAAGCTCTGAATAGCCTGGTTTTTTCAATCACATCTTGTACAGTTCTCCCCTTTGCTTATGAAGTTCCAGCCATCCTTGCCTTCTTTAAAAGGCTCTATACTTTCTGACCTGCTCTTGGTACCACTCCGCTTAGATGTTACCACCTCAGAGAGCCTGTCTTGACAAAGTTTTATAAAGTAGACTCTCTGTCCTTCATACACCTACTCATTAATACTTCTAGCATAGGAAACTGTTCAGTCGCTTCATGGCATTTGTCACTTTTTGTTTACATTTTCTTCTTGGCCTGTTGTCTACCCCACTACTAAATGCAATGTCCTTGAGGGCAGGGAACATATCTCTACATTCACTATATTATCCTCCATGTTTAGTTTTTATTTGGTCTCAAAATATGTTTTCATCGAAAAGTTATTGGTTACATGAAAGTAGGAGCACTTCTATGCAACAGTTAGTATTATACCCACTATATAGAGGAAGAAATTGAGAATTGGTCTAAAACTTTTTTAGTATACCATCTGACCTGTTTCATCTTTCAAGTAAAATGAATAATGATAATACTGCAAATGTAAGAAAATACTTGCAAGATTAACTATGGAGCCCTTTATTAAAAAATCAAGTACAAATTAGAAAAAATATTCTAATTCAATACTGTGGCCCCAAAAGAAGTAAAAGGGAATGTCCCTAAGAGACATTTCACCTATTTTTGGCTAGAGATTCCTAACAAGCTGGAATTAAAATACTAATGGGTCTTTGGAGTTAACTCAGCTTTTATGGGATTCCAGGATATTAGATTAACAATGCTGGAGTGATCTTATGAAGTAAAGTCCATAAATAAGGAAATGAATTCAGGAAAGAATAAAACTAGATAATAGTAAGTCTAGAAACAGGAAGTATTGATAAAGAAAAGAAGGAATTGTTAGAGAGTAGAAGAAATGAACAAGTCAGAGAGAAATTCATGGTCTTCTGATTCATTAATTCTCTCATGGATTTCAAAGTAACTTTTGTTTATCAAACAAGTATTGTGTCAGAGATACAGGCACCTTTTATAATCCCTCCTCTGCTTCTTTGCTCTCTTTTTCACATCACATACTTCTCTCTTCCTCTCTGTTGCCATTGCTTAGCATCCATTTTCAGGATTCTCCAATCTAGGATACCTCAAAAGACATCATTCTCCAGTGCAGGAGCTCACACCTTTGGACCATCATTGCACATATGTTCTGTACCAAGGACTGCTCCCTTAAATGTATAGTGCTATGATCCAGTTTTTCATAGGCATTTTTTTCTGTTTCCCTAAACAGATCCTCAGCTCCTTAAGGACAGGAATTATGTGAAATGTACCTACTAACAATTTATACAGGTAAATTCATAGAATTTATCATATCTATACAAAATTTATCAAACATATTTTTGAAGAAGAGAAGGAAGAGACGAAAAGCATAGCCGATTAAACAATTTCACCATTCAGCTAATTTTATACCCAAAGGGCATTTGGAACATGTATAAAAGATAATGCAGAGGATTGAGAATAGCGATGAAGAAATAAGTATCAAAGCAAGAGCAGAATCGAGGTATTTATTATTCTAACTGAATGAGGAACTTGAAAGTTCAAAGAGCCTGGTCTGGAATTAAAACTGGAAGGCTGTTCATAAAAAAAAAAAAACAAAATGCTCCATCCAATACAACATGTATTTTATTTTTATTTATTTATTTATTTATTTTGCAGGGTTTTTTTTTTTAGCTGGGGCTGGTTTTGAACCCACCACCTCCGGTATATGAGGCTGGCACCCTACTCCTTGAGCCACAGGTGCCGCCCTACAACATGTATTTTATACATAAAATCAAATTCAGTTAACATAGCTAATTTATTTTTCTATTTTCTATATGAATTTAGAAAAGTAAGTACTTCAATGAATTATATTTAGTTTTATTTCTACACAGGCAAATCTAAGTCCAGTTTAAAAAAAAAACAAACCACACATTTGTCACAGATATGACTCTTTGCCCTGTATATCTCAGGCAGCGTACGTTATTTTAAAGCACAAGAGAACTGACACAGCACTGCCTAGAGTACTTCTCTAACTGGCATAATGGGGTAGTGTTCTCAAGTGGAACATCTTAATACCCTCAAATGATTCCTTAAAGGCACCATTTTAAAGAAATTAAGTTCCCATTTGTCTGCAAGCTGTGCCCTGTATCAGGGAAATGGTGTTTACATTTTTTGACCAGGTTTCATGTAAAACCATTTTTCACATGACCTACAAGAAAATGCATAGAAGTGAAAAAAAACTGTTAGCTTAAGATAACCCACTGGTATTAAGTGAAAAACATTAATCTCATACATCTAAGCTGTGGAGACAATAATAAATATCTGCAATATTAGGTACTAACTAAATAGAAGACCTGTAGGGAATTTTCTAGATGAAGACTTTTTTTTTTTTTTTCATATATTATGCTCTTGACATTCTAAAGATTGTATTTTTTAGATGATGGTGATCTGATTGTGTTCTTGGAAATGAAGTAGAACAAAGTGATATATAGAATTTAAAAATGGGAGAAATTTTTAAGAAATAATGCTAAGTTGTGGATAACCATGAACATGAAAATGAAGGGACTAGATTTTGAAATATTCTTCTGCTATCATCCAGCACGAGATCAATGAACTCGGGCACTAACCCTTATTGAAACACCAGATTTTTTAGTTATAGTAAGGCAAAGTCTCTCCAAAAGACACACAAATTCAAGATGACATTTATGTGGTTAGTACTCTGTTTGAGAGCCATTTGAGTTTCTTCTTGAATTAATACAGTGTCAATTGTGTAAAAAACAAGAACAGCTTATTGAAAGCAACATGCAGGGAATGTAGAAAGCACCCGGGTATATTCCTGTAAACTTACTTCACAAGAGGAACCCGTGTACCCTGGTGGACACTGACAAACTTCCACAGCTGATGCTATGCTTCCATCAGTAGGGTAGGAGACAGCGGATTCAAGGCTAACGGAGCTTAACCTGGAGCAGAGAGAAAAATGGTGGCATGTAAGGGTCCCCTATCTCTGGAGGAACACAACAGCAATGGTGCAAATAAGCAAATGATCTATGCTGAAAAAGAAGGCTCAGGGATATTCATCACTTGAAGCTCTGGTCATTTGTCATGTTAGGTAAAGTCTACTCAGTTTGCTGAGAATCACCACTTTGTTTATTTTATTTATTTATTTATTTATTTATTTATTTATTTATTTATTTGAGACAGAGTCTCAAGCTGACACCCTGGGTAGAGTACCATGGTGTCTACAGCTCACAGCAACCTCAAACTCTTGGGTTTAAGTGATTCTCTTGCCTCCGCCTCTCAAGTAGCTGGGCCTACAGGTGCCCACCTCAATGTCTGGCTTCTTTTTGTTGCAGTTGTCATTGTTTAGCTGGCTGGGTCGGGTTTGAACCTGCCACCTTCGGTGTATGTGGCTGGCGCCCTACTCACTGAGCTACGGGCGCCTTAAGAATCACCACGTTAAATGCTGAGAAGATATAAGAATGTGCTTCCTCATTTCTTGGTTCTTGGCTATGTGTTGATTTCCATTTTTTGGAGATGGATGGACAGTTTAAAATCACATAGTTGAAAGGATTTTTTTAAAACAGGAAACATTCTGCTTTACTTATTTTAACGTTTAAACTAGAAAAGCAGAAGGAGACAATATTCAATCTCTTTTAAAATCTGCTTTTAAATTGAAAAATATATATATGGAAGCAATTTTGGTTTCTTTTAGTCAGAGATAAAACCTGCACATGGGTACCAGAGAGAAGTGACATGTTCTCCAATGCTCAGTTGGATTAGTTAGAACTATGTCCGTCATTTGTTTTGAACTGAAATTAAATTCATTGTTCCCTGAGTTGATCGGGTTTTATTGGTAGCTCTGTACAGTCTGGTAATGTTCACAGAGTGACTTGGCATTCATTACTCATCATTTTAGAAAAAAGCTAGTTTGGCTGAATTGAAATCTGAAAAACATGCTGTCACATAAAATAAGCAAATTGTATGTACATATGATATGTGCCATATAAAACCTGCACATCTGTCTCCTTCCTTTACATGCATTCACAATTGACAGACGTGTTATTGGTTTTTTATTGAATTTTTTCATTATTTTATAAAAGAAAAATTTAAAAGTTTAGTTGTCCAGTCCAGAGTTTCAGGAGTCAACATGCTAGGATTCATATGCCCATCAATATGCTCTGATATTTACCAGCCTTGTGCCCTGAAAAAATGACTAATTCTTTCCAGGCCTCAATTTTCTCATCTGTACATAGAGAGATACATAAGCATGTATACATCCTGAGATTGATGAAATAATTACATTTTAAAATGAATATAAAGTTCTTAATATAATAAGTAACACATTATACGTGATTGTTAAGCATTAGACATTTTATTAACATATTTTCATTGTTGAAACAGAATAAAAGGGACACACTGATAGCACTAGAAATACTATGGTACTATCTGTATCCCCAAATCACTTTAAAGTAATGAAAATAAATTTTAAATAAACTCTAAGAGCACACAATTAGATGACTGCTCTTGACTCATAATAAAAATGTCTATTTTTAAAAATGATTCATACACTTTGATAACACACAAGATGGCATTCTTCAACTCTAAGAAAGGTTCGCCTGACTCTTGCTAGGGCCTGTGTCTTGAGTTTCTTTCTCAGGGAGAATGGTAGGTTTTATTGATTGGTGATTCACACTTACCCAAGGGCTTGCCAGATTCAAGAATCTATGCTGTAATCAAGCCTGAAAGCAAAGCTCAAGGGCTTATTACAAGGTTTAAATATATCATCTAAAGTGACAACTTTTACCCAAGCTGTAAGCTTTTCAGCAACAAGTTTCCGAAGATGTTATTGCTTTTATCCCTCACTTTGCTAATTCTAGACACTTGCCAGTCCCTTGGAATATGTATGGGTTCATATGTAATCAAGAGGCAGAAAAGCAAAGTAACCTTGAAATCTCCAAAATTAGGCATTTGGATGGAATCAACCTAGCTTCTTGAGTGTTAGCTGGCACCCTCTAAATACAAGCAAATTATCTTAACTACAGACAAACTCAACCAACACTATTTCTTAAATATTATCTTCTCTAGGACATGACAACTTGGTACAAGGTGGTCCTAGATCAGTAGGCATTAAAAAAAAAAAAAAAATCACTGTGTCCTTGTGTTTAGGTTACATGCATCCCTTGAAATCACTGAATGTTTTTTTTTCCCCACTTAATCAAGTAAATTTTGATATGAAAAGCATATCTTTTCATAAGCATATCTTTTTTCTTTTCTTTCTTTCTTTCTTTTTTTTTTTAGAGACATAGTCTCATTGTGTTGCCCTTGGTAAAGTGCCGTCGCATCACAGCTCACAGTAAACTGCAACTCCCAGGCTTAGGCAATTCTCTTGCCTCAGCCTCCTGAGTAGCTGGGACTACAGGCACCCACCACAACGCCCAGCTATTTTTTTTGTTACAGTTTGGCTGGGGCTGGGTTTGAACCCAACACCCTCGGTATATGGGGCTGGCGCCCTACTCACTGAGCCACAGGCACTGCCCAGTGTATCTTTTTTGTTTTATTATTTGTGGTACAATTCACACCACCTAAAATTAACCATGTTCAAGCGTACAATTCTGTGTCTATCAGTATCTTCACAATGTTGCACACCAACACCCTCTATGTCGGTAGTTCCAAGACATTTTCATCAACTCCAAAGAAAACCTTGAACCCATAGAGTGGTCTCTTTTCTCCCAGCCCCTGGCAGCTACCAACTTGCCACTATGGAAATCTATTCTAGATTTCATATTAATGAAATCATATAATATGTGACTTTAGCACTAGGTTTCCTCACTTAGCAAGGTATTCTTAGGGTTTACCCTCATCTCACTGTAGAATTGTATCAGTATTTCATTCATCTTAATAACTGAGTAATATTCCATTGCATCTATCTACCACATTTTGTTTACACATTCATCTGATAGACATTGGATTTTTCCACCCAAGTGGCTATCATAAATAATGCTGCTATAAATATGCATGAAGATGTATTTTTTTAATACCTATTTTCAGTGCTTTTGGCTCCACATCTAGAGTCGAATTTTTGGACCTGGCAAGTCTTTTTAACACAGCAGGTTTTGGAAGAGTTTAAACTAAAGATAGTACTTATGTTAACATGAGCGTATGAGCCTCTCCTTGAGAACAGAAATCCTGTCAACATCTACATACACAGTGTGACTGTCTCAAAACTTGCTCAAGACGATTTAGTTGGATGAGTGAACAGATGGATGGATGGATGGATGGATGGATGGATGAGTGGATGGATAGATAAATTCATGGATAGATAAATGAATAACTAAATGCATACATAAACAAATGAATGAACGAATATTACTAACCATGACTAACATACCCCATGATAAATGATACAATAAGGCCCACCAGCCACGTTCCAGATGATTAAACTCAGATAAGTAAAAGACAAATTAATTGTTTGATTTGACACAGAAACAAATGGGAAAATGTTAGAGTTAGAGGTTGAGACGAGGACCAGAAATTACCTGAATGTACTGTGACATCTAACTACTGAGAATTAATGCACTGACACATGATAAACCCATAATTCTGATCGTTTTAATTTCGGAATTAGATGATTTCATGGTCAATATACTAGTTGATTATCATATAACAGATTGTCAAAATTTACTAAACACCAGATTGGTCAACTATATATAGATGTAATCTCAATCTCAGAATTTCTGTTATGAAATTGATATGCAAAACTTAAACTTTTGGAGGTTTAGAGTATTATAGAAGAATGAGAAATTGATTTCTTTAAGGAACAATGGAAAAAATAAAGATAGAAAAACAAAACTACTTTCAGTGAACAACCAAATTTCATTTTTCTTTTGAAGAACAGATGCTCCTCTCCTCAATCTGTATAACCATTTTGATCTATGAGGAATTTCAGTAAACATCTTTGAAATTCCTATGAGGAATTTCAGTAAACATCTTTCCCAATAATATTCCACATTAGTATTCACTGAGCAATCCCAATGTTCATTAGGTTCTGGTATTTGTTAAATGGGATTTTAATGCGTTTAACAGTTTTTAGTGTTATTCATGAAGACGGCTGCAGTTGTTGTTTTTTTTTTTTTTCCTTCAATTTGGTCATTTTCTTTCCTTGACAGCAGGCTGCATTTGTTTAAATAAATAATGTTGGCAGTGAAAAAATACTAAATTTTAGAGATGCATGAACTATCGAAGATTGTCACCTAAGTCAATGTTTTGGCTGACTAGTCTCATTATTATAACTTGAAAACATAGACTAGATGATGGATGAAAAGAATAGGTATGATCATATAAGCTACTATGGAAAATATTGGAATCATATCAGAAACATTGTCCTAGTAGCTGCCTTAAAGGTTTTTCTCAGTATATTTGTTTATTACATTTCCCACCATGGTACACTAAAACAACACCCACAAAACATTATATTCCCACCCACAAAACAACAGTATGCCTTTGATCTTAAAATGCTTTTAAAAAACTTTTTTAATCTACCTTTTTGTAGTATTAAAAAATTCTATGCCATTATACTTAAAAGGATATTACTTTGGGTTAACTTCCATAAATGAAAATTTTATTGCTATTCAACTATTTTGTTCTGTTTTATTTTTGTCAAAACACAAGATAATTACTCAAAATTTCCTCTGGTCACTGTCTTATGAAAATTCCACAAAATATTACACAATTAGACAAGCTGAATAGTTTGTGCTCCATTCCTAAGTAAGCGACAGAATCATTCCATGGCCCAGTCAATGCCTGTGTGGATCATCTGGAAAAAAAAAGCAGGACATTTTCTCCAAATATTTTCAATTTCCCATCAACTAAGAAAAATGGCTGCCAGAATATGATATTGTTGCAGCCCCTGATTAAAAATATATTGAATGCTAATGCAAGAATGCATCTCTCCTGCTTGGTCTTCCAGAGTGTACTGTGCACTTCCACGGCACTCATTATATTATCATAAATGCACAGAACATCTCTGGCTTTCTGACTGTACCATGCCTTCTTTGAATTCAACAATCATTTTTAAAACTCTTTATACTTGTTACTTAATCTAAAACTACCACATGTTAATAATTACTATTGAGTATCTACTATTGTCTGTGCACTGTAATGGGGACTTGAAACATTTCATTGAAGTTTCAGTGAATGCTGTGTAGTAATCACATGTTTACACACATTTGCAAATGAAGAACCTGTGGCTTAGAGAAGTAAAGTGCCTTCTCCAACATAATTCATTTGGGAAATGCGGTGGAGTGTGACTCTGAAACCAGTGTGATTTAAACCCAAGTGTTTAAATCACTCCTAAACCAGTGATCTTGTTAGCTTGCATTGCCTCCCAACATATGCTAGATGCTATGTCAGGTCTTTTATATACCTTACTTTCTCAATTGTCAATCTTGAAAATTAGATGTTTTTTTCTGCCATTTTACAAAAGAGGAACTGAGATTTAGAGAGACACACGGAAGGTGTTCAGTAAATGTTTGCAGACAGAATGAATCCAATATCTACAGAATAGCATGGGGAGGTAGTCAAAGGACAATGGAGAGGAAACATCGATGGGTTGACTTCCTGGGCACATCTCTTATCAACAGCCCAATGCTAAGAGAACTGCATAAATCTTTTTAAGTCCATTGGTCCTTGTCAGTATAATTTCTTCAAAATTACCTGAATCATTATTTCAAAAGGCAGAAGCATATTATATATCTGTCAATACTTATTTACAATAATTATTCTATATTATTTATTGAGCATAGTCAGTCTAATCTTTTTTGAAACAAAATTCCCAAATTTCCTAAAACAGTCACATGAAAAACTCTTGCCTTGAATAGATTCTGTATTTATTTTCAAGCAATACAGACACATGAGGTATATCACGATGTAGTCATGATGGGTTTGGTTATTCTGTGGTAACAATTTCAAAATCTCAGCAACTTATTTGAAAATAAAAGGTTCCATGAAATTCAAAGTTTATGTGAGTAAACTCCCCTGGTTTACTCATGTAAACTTTCCTACAGGCCCGGGTGATGGTTCAGGACATCTGACCTCCATGTGCTGTCAGTGTTCCAGGCTGTTTTGATCCTTTGGTTGCTCAGTAAGCTCCAAAGAGTCAGCCTCTGTCTAGTCACTGTTTTTCCCAGGAAAAAGCAGACATAACTTCTTCCATATTACACTGGCCCATCCAAGTTGAAGGAGCTACAGAAATTTCACCCCAAAGGGTGACTCCTTGGTAGAAAGAATATTTTGAATTAACGGCCATTCATGATCAGAAAGCACTGGGAGAAAGCTTGACTAACCTGATTGGGGATCAAGGAGGCTGCTGACTTCCTTTTCTGAATGCTAGCAGACCCAGCCCCAAAACATTTTAAACACAATAACTGTCTCTCACATTAATGTATAAGGTGATCTGGTTCCTTCCATCTATATATCCCCCAAGCAGCCACTTACTGCACCTATCTGTTCCACACTCTGCCCCCTCCCTTCTAAAAGGCATTTATAAAGGTCTCTGACCGTGACTGAGACATTGGGTAATCATTTTTGTGATACCCCTTGCACACAGTATTTGGAAATTAACCTTTCTCTTATTAATCTGCCATAGTTGTGGGTTGAACTTTCAGTGAACCAACTAAGGGAAAAGGGTGGGTTTCCCTGTGATCCCTACAAAGTCATATGACCACGTCTACCTTTGAGGGATAGACACATGCACTATCCCTAATGAGAAAGACTGGAAATCTGGTGAACTGTATTAATGTACCAGAGGGTGAAAGGCAAGGATATTCGTATAAGAGTTCTATACTGAACAGGTGCTTAAGAAAAGCCTTGCTTGAGTTAAAGACCAAGATTGGCACTAAATCCAAGGTGTGGAAAATTTAGAAGAGAAAGATGGGCAGTTAGGCTGATTTCTCTTCCAGTCTTAAAAGAAGAATGAAAAGTTTTCTATTTTTGTCTTCATCTTCCTACTGAGAACGGCAAGAAGGAAATCAGTTAATATATTGAGTGGGTCTCTGAGCACTCTGGAAAAGAAGGACAATAAGAACTTGCACAACTGGGTCGTGCCCTTAGCTCAGCGGCGAGGGCACCAACCACACACGCCCAAGCTGGCGGGCTCGAACCCAGCCCGGGCCTGCTAAACAACAATGACTGCACAACTGCAACAGAAAAATAGCCGGGCGTTGTGGTGGACACCTATAGTCCCAGCTACTTGGGAGGCTGAGGCAAGAGAATTGCTTAAGCCAAAGAGTTTAAGGTTGCTGTGAGCTGTGCTGCCACGGTGCTCTACTGAGGGCAACATAGTAAAACTCTGTCTCAAAATGAAGGGAAGGGGAGGGGAGGGGAGGGGAGGGGAGGAGAGGGGAGAGGAGGGGAGGGGAGGGGAGGGGAGGGGAAAAGAAAGGAAAAAAGAAAGAGAAAGAACTGGCACAAACGTGGAAATATCAGTATGTGCCTTATTCTAGGGGCCTCCAAGTCTTAACAGTCCTTGGAGAAAGTGCAATCCCTCAGGATGAGGTAGGTAAGTTAGAAACACCTCATATGGGTGTGCTGATTTGCCATTTAGCAAACTGCTTTGGCAATCCTCTAATCTCGTTTTCACACTGACCTTTTGAAGCTGGCAGGGTAATTGTCTTCTGTATTTTACAGATGAAGTGACTGACATCCAAAGAGGTCAGAGCAGTACTTATGTTTACAACTACAAGCCAGCTGAGTTGAAAACAAAAGTCAAAAGCCTTTGACTTGCAACCCAGTTTTCCTTCCACTGCACAATTCCATCTACTCACACGACTGGAGGAACCGAAGCTCATTTGCTGGGAGAACTACCACAGAAGTAAATCCTCTATAAATAAGTCTAAACATGAATTTCTGTTGAGCTTCAATTTACTTATGCTTGCACACAAACAGTACACTGGGTTGGAAGCCTACTGTGCGAGACAAGTTGAAATCAAGTAAAGTGGTGTTTCACAAATATGGCTCAATCTACTGGTCAGAGATAAATCAAATATACCCAGTTTACTGACTCAGGATTCGTGCCGACCTTCAGCTTACAAGAAGTGAGTAGGAGCTTCAAATCTGGCACTGGCTTTAACTTCGTGAACTACGGAGCTGTAGGTAATAGAGGTGACTGAAAGCAGCCGCCCACTTGGCTTGGTCCCTGTGTGAGTTCACACAGCCACTCTCTGTGACTGCACCAGCCATGCCTGGGCAAATCTCAGAAGGCTTCAGATGAAACCACTGGTTTTAAGATGGGTAGACACTGAAACTGTCTGACATAAATCAGGGGGAAATGTCTTTGGATAACTAGCTTGAGAAGCAATGGTGACAAAAATAAATAAGCCCCCTAGCCACTTTTTTGTCAATTTGGTTGTCATTCATTTTGAAAGCTAGAGGACTCATGTCTCTGTACTGTTTAAACATCACGACAATCTCTCTTTACTAAATGGGAAAAACATAATTAATTCCTAAGTGCTGCCTCTCATCTTCATGCCATTTTAACCCAGCTTCTAGCAGAACTGCCTATGCAAAGGAGGTGCATTGTTTGGCAACGGTTCTGTTTATGAATTTGCAGTTGTCTCCTTTGGGAAATGGTAATGATGATTATACTGAGTTGAAATATTACCAGTGAAAAACAAACTAGGCAGCACAAGCAAATGATACTGGGGTGGTGGTATCAGCAATAAAAATGCAATATTGGAGACATTGCTTTGATGGAGGATATGCCAAGGTGTCAGCTTGGGGTCACATTTGATCACCTAACTTCATCTGATTGAGAAGGAAGTTCCTACGATATGTTGTGTTGTTTATTGTTAGAAAAGAAAAGGAGAAAGGTAAAGAGCTCACTCACACAGAGTTGAGGTTAAAATTTTGTCAGGCAAAAATGCCACTGTTTTAAAAATGGAATATGGAGCAGCCTACAGGCAGATAAGGGCCTGTTTTGTTTATATCCGGGAGTCCTCTCTTTCAAAAGGAAAAAGATTCAGAAGGAACTGAAAGTGTTTTCCTAATCATCAAATATCATTTTCATAAGGGTCCTAGAAACTAGGCATTAGTATCTCAACTTTACACCTGAAAAGAAGGTTCCACAGGACACAGTCACCCATACAGTAGGCAGTGGAGTTCAGTCAATGTCTTCTAAGTTTGGTTCCAAAGCTCATGCTCTTTCCTTTATACACATGGTCATCATAGTCTTACAGTGTTTTATTGTGAAGCATGCGGTTATTAAAATGAAGAGGCTTCTTATTACAAACTATATACTGTTAAGTCAGAAACTAATTCAATAATGAAAGAAAATATTTTCCAAACCACTTTTCAAGTATGAGTACTCCAGAATTATTTCTCATTAACTTCCCACTGTCTGAATTATTATAAAGGAGTCTCTGTTCTTGAGCACAGTATTTCTTAATACAGAAATAATGACTTATCATGTGATTTGGTAGAATTGCCAAGGAATTGTCAATAATAATAAAAATCAAGACACATTTGTTCTAAGTACTTAAAATTGTAAAGGTTTAACAAGAACACCTTTTTGAAAACTAGGGTTCCATTCTTAACCTAGGGACCTTCAAATTGACTCTTGGAATGCTGTGAACACTGGAGGTGCAGTTCCTGATTTTACCTGAAGATGGCATCCATCCCAAAGCTGTATGTGATCTGTAGGAGGACTCTCTTCAAATTTGCCAGCACTGTCATAAATTCTTTTCTACTGACTGGAAAACTTGTGCCATGTATGGTGAATGATTCTTCTTTAAGTAACACGACATTGACATGTTCTTCAGATGGTTGCAGATACACCTCATCTTGGGCTGTGCTGATTCTCAAGTCATTTCCCTAATGGGAAAAAAAGAAAGGATGAAAGGGTAAAACTGAAAAGAGGGTATCAAAGAGTGAAATGTGTCTGTGTTTGGATTCTCCAGCATGTGCATTACCTTCAGGAGGTTTTTAATTTCAGTTTGACTTTCTCTGTCATTCATCATATTTCTGGTGTACACGAAGGGAACACAATGCAATTTTAGTATTAGTTTTACTAGATGTATCATAATATGTAAGATTCTCGGGTGTGCAAGAAATTATTTTCCCCATACTCTAAGGTAATAGATACTTGGAAACTCATAAATGTATATGTGATTACAAACTTCTATTTTTGCACAAGTGCAAATGTTACATGTATTTCAAATATATTACTTTGTGATAGATATATGTTGAGTAGAACAATAGGTAAATAAACAATATAGCAGATTATTGGGCTATATTATTTTAAAGGACTTTTCTATATAGGGGAAAAACAATTAAAAAATGCCACACTCTAATGTTCACAACAGGAAAATGACATCCTAATAAGGAATATGTCACCTGCTCTATGATAATTAGGTAAGTCTTCTAATCTTAGTTCTCTCATGTTAATAATACATAACTTCTCAACATTCTGCATTTAAAGAACCTCTTTTACCTCTAAGGAGTTCCAAGGTATACATCTATTTATTTAGTTGTTACAGACTTATTGTATTTATATATACACACACACACATACTATATACTGTGTGTATGCATATGTATAAATATATTTATATGCATATAAATATACAATCTGGACTACTTTATCTAATACTGAAAAGTAATACTCATTTGAAGAAAAGAATTTTTTCTTTGATTCCAATCCATAATGGTTCAAGACAATCACAGTAGAACCTGGTGTTAAATCAACATGTACTCATTTGGAATCATGAGCGTGTGTGCATGTGCGTGCCTTTGAGTATCTATGAATGTAGGGGGAGAGTGTACATTACTAGAAAGAAAGGATATGAGAAAGGGGAGAGGGCCTCTATAATAAGTTAAGGCTTCAAGCGTTTTGGAATAGTCCATGGTCCTTCAAATCCTGAAAGTAGTTTAGCTTCTATCTTTCCTACCTAAATTGTGATTTTGCAGTCAAGACTTCACTACAGCTAAATAAACAGGTTTCCTTTCCAGTTAATTCTGCCTAATGTAAATAAGGAAGTAAATAATTAAATTTACTTGGAAACATTGGCAGATAGAAAAAATATTACATAAATTGCCCAAACACTTTTATGGTACTCAAAACATTCTCGGAAACATGATCATTATGTTCAACTAAACACTTTTATGGTATTCACATTCTTGGAAAATGACCATTACATTTGAAGTTCAAGTCTAGTCTAAAGGTCTCTTTTATCCTTGAAATCTAGTGAGTATACATAGTCTTCTATATACATACATGTCAGAGTGAAATATACCAGTGGCATAAAAAAAAATCCTATGGCAGCACCTGTGGCTGAAAGGAGTAGGGCGCTGGCCCCATATGCGGGAGGTGGCAGGTTCAAACCCAGCGCCAGCCAAAAACTGCAAAAAAAAAAAAAAAAAAAAAAATCCTAAGGTAATACTTTTTTAATACTTTTTTTTAGTATTATGTAAATTCATGTCAAACCAGGCAGGTGAAAAATGGAACTAGTAACCTCAGTAACTAAGACCTAACGTGATTGAACATAGATGATCTCAGTACTTCACCTCTAAAACAATCATAAGCTGGAGAACATGTTCTGGATCTTCTTCTTCTTCTTCGAGGTCGTATGATATGGTAAATGTCAGTTGTCCTCCAACTGCTGGGAGCTACAAGAGAGAAGATGCAAAATAATTACCTGATGAGAGATGGGCTATTGAATCATCTTTTACCTATTATTTTAAAGTAATGTTATTCTTCTAGAAGGAAGTATTTGGAAGAAGCAGAAATCACTGGAGTGTGGAGTAGGAAATGACAGACATTGCTTTAGGCGTGACCTTTATCTGAATCTTACCCATCAATTGCAAGCCCCACGTAAACATAAATTCATGTGTCAGTTTCCCGAGTATTGCAGACCTGCTGAAAGAGGCCAAGTTCCATGAAATCAAACACAGACCCGACTGTCACCCTTTCCCTCCATAGTTTGAGCTGTACACATCAAAAACAGAGGACTATCTTTATTAAAATTGGGAGATTTCTACCCATCCCTCAGGGTCATTCAGTTCCTGTGAGTGCAAATGCTGGCAACAAAGACATCCTTCCATTTGGGAGATATTTTACATAGCCCATAAGCTAAGCTGAGAAATGTTGTGGGTCAGAGAAAAATAAAAGGTTAGCAGTAAATTTTATATTAAAATGCAATCCAAACTTCCAGAGAGGGTATACTTTCCCCTGTGCAATCAAATAAGCTTAGCTTGAATAAATGTTATCCCGCTTTCATTAAGCAAATTTCTTTCCCTCTAACACATGTGCCAAGTCCCATACAATATATGCTTGAGATTTACATTTTCTGACATTGACAGTCACCTTGTAAAAATTTTTTTAAAACATGGGAAAGCAAGATCATTTATAGGACAGGAATCAAAATGGAAGTGCTGAGTGACAGTTAATGCAAATGTTGCAGTCCTTTTTTAAAAATTCCACTCCAGCACTGTAAATAAAGACGTTCATAAAACAAAGCTGATGCTTTGTATTCTGCGGTTGGCTCCGTGCTGACACTCAGGGAACCCAGCTTTGCAGGGCTTGGCTGTCTGTGGCCTTTCTCAGCAAACCCTGACCAGAAAGCAATTCCTGGCAATGCACTGGATAGAGGGGGAGGAACCCCAAATCCACGCAGAGTTGGTCCACAGGGAAAGGCACGGAGCTGTCCGTGGCTGATTAAACGGGATTTTAAATTGCAGCTCCCAATGTCTTCGAAGAGCTGATTATGCGGTGCTCTATAAGAAACTTCTATTCCCCTGCTTGACTGAGAAATGGCCTTACTTTAATGTCTTTTCATATATAAAATAATAAATATCTGCCTGGACTATAGCACATGGCACTGTTGTGAGTAATGAGGGATGAACCTATGTAAAAGATTCTGGGTTCTATTAAAATAAGCATTCACCATTTCACATAGCTGCTTGCTCAAATCAGCTACACATTTTCTCAATAACAAGAACCTAGACAGGCAGTAGGAAAAAAACACTTTATATATCTCAAAGAGAACTGAATCATTTAGAATTTTCAAAATTAGTGTAATTATTCAGTAGAAGGGAGAGATTAAGTTTGAGAAGTACACTGGCAAATAGGTCTATAACGTTCTAAAACTTTTAGGCTTCCAAATATATTTTGATTCTTTAAAATTTGGTTATCTTATTATTTTTCCTGGATGTTTTCCGTGCAAAACAAGGAAAAATATAAATGTAAATTAATTTCTCAAATCATTGTATATAACCAAATAAAAGAAATTTTGAATTAAGGGTCATTTCTCATTTTGTCAATACGAAGAGTCAAAATATGTTTAATTTGAAGGTCCAAGTTTTTAAGATTATAGATGAAGAATATTCGGTTTGCTAATGTAGTTTTCATACCTATTTATAAAGTTATGAAGCCATATAATACACAAAATAATAAAATATGAGAGAAGAATTAGAGATGGGAAAGGAGGAAAAAGGATAAATAAATATACAGAAAATAAAAAGGGGCCTAATGTAGGTCAGTGATAATATAAAATACAAATTCAGAAGTAGAAATAAGCCCCCTTATTCTGCTGAGAGCTAATAGTAGTCATAATAATGAAAAACTGTGTTATTTCATATTTCATAAAACAATTTTTTCCAAAATTCTTTCATACATCTTTGGTTTTATAACATTTTTTGAATCACCTAAAAATTTTCATGAGTGAATCTATTTTACTTCCCCCCAAGTTGTCTGAAAAACAGACCATTTAAAATCATATGCACAATGCTGTTACCAGATGTTTTTCCCCAAGCCACATATACCCATTTGCACAATATTAAAATCACTGTCTTCTTCATTTACCCTAAAGGTCTATATTTATGATCAGACCTGAATAACTACTTAGTCAACTACTTATTTAAGTAATTTTTAAAAGGATTGCTTAAGATATCATCTGGCAATTTAGAATTTGAACCCCTAGGAATAATAACCTATTGTTGTTAAATTCCTTTGTTTCTATTTTTCCTTCAACTCCATAAAGTAATCTGTTCATAAGCCTTAAAATTAAGCTTTTCCTAGCATTGTTTCCAGTTAATTTGTCTTCCCCAAAGAGAACACATCATTGTACAAGAGACTTTGTAATAAGTCCATTATAAGACAGCACTTTGTTTTCTGAGGCATATTGTTTTTTAGGGGAAAACTTTGAGAATTTTTCAGTCTACAAGTTGTCCTTTCCTATAGGTTTTGATGGAGAATCCTCTGCCTCTTCTCCATCCTCTCTAAGCCTCCATATTCCAGATGCCAAATTTGCTTGGATCCTCCCTGCCCCTGCTCTGTGCAGTTACTAAAGGGCATATGTTAAGTTTCATTCTGAAACTTAGTAAATGTGGAATGTAAATGTCTTTACACAATAACTGGGAAATTTCCAGGAAGGCTATGTTAACCAGTGTGATGTAAATGTGTCAACCGGTCTGTGAAACTAGGTTATGATGCCCCATGATCATATCAAAGTACACAGCTATGATTTAATAAAAAAATAAATTAAAAAAATAAAAAGCAAAATGGTGCATGAAAAAAAAAAAAAGTTTCATTCCTAATCTTTATGTGACATATGATAGTCTTACAATTCTTAATTCCCCTGTCTTCTGGTACCCTAAGCCTTCCTCATACTCCTTTTCCTGTCCAGTCGTACCCCTGTCTCATTTATAGATTTTTTTACATTCTTTTCTTATTCTACACTTAGTGAAGGGTTTCTCTATGTTGCTTTCTCATTCTCTTTTGGTTATCATTCCATCTGGATTCCCCTCTCATGGCCTGAACATTTATTTCATTGGTTTATTTGCTTATTTATTTATTTATTTAGACTACTGCCTCACTCCGTTGCCCAGGCTAGAGTGCCATGGTGTCAGCCTACCTCACAGCAACCTCAAATATCTGGGACAAAGTCTCACTCTTCCTCAGGCTGGTCTGAAACTCCTGAGCTCAAGCAATCCTCCCACCTCTGCCTCCCAGAGCATAGGATTACAGGTGTCAGCCACCATGCCTGACTGGCTTCATTATTTATAATTGGTTCCTTCACCCATATCATCCTGGCTGTGCTGTGTCGCTGCACACGTATTTAATTTGCTCAGGCCACTATAACAAGGAGCCAAAGACTGAGTGGCTTAGTCAACAGAAATTAATTTTCTCGCAGTGCTAGAAGTGTCCACACTTGGGGTGTTGGAAGAGCTGGTTGTCTGCAGCCTCCTTCCTTCACTCACTGCTGGCCGTCTTCTCTCTGAGTGTGTCTGTGTTCTGGGGTCCTCTTCTAATAAGTATACCCATTGTACTGGATCAGGACTCACCCTAATGGCCTCATTTTAACTTAAATGCCTCTTTAAAGATCCTATTTCTAAATATAGTCATTTTCTGAGGTACTGGAGATAAGGACTTCAACATATGACTTTTGAGGGGAATGCACCTCAGACACTCAACATACTCAAAGTGAATCTCCCTAACCAGATTTTTCCAGAAACCAAATTTGATCATTTTCTCCAATTGATTGGTTGGTTCAAGCAATGTGCGATATTTCTCTAAATTAGAAACCTTATGTACAACATATTATCTTTTTAACTGATTATTTATTTATTTATTTATTAGTATTTTTTTGAGAGACAGAGTCTCACTTTATCACCCTCGGTAGAGTGTTGTGGCATCACAGCTCACAGCAATCTCTAACTTGTGGGCTTAGGTGATCCTCTTGCCTCAGCCTCCCAAGTAGCTGGGACTACAGGTACCCACCACAACGCCCAGCTATTTTTTGTTGCTGTTTGGCTGGAGCCGGGTTCAAACTCGCCACCCTCGGTATATGGGGCCTGCGCCCTACCCACTGAGCCACAGTGCCACCACCCAGGTATTTATTTCTGATCAGTCCCTCATCCTCTTCTCTTGAAGTGCTTCTTGGCTAATTTTCCGGTGCCATTGTCCTTCACATTTAGTAGTCCTCATCATGCTTCAGAATTCATCTCCCTGACTTTAGTCTTCCTATTGGAGGAAGTTTTGACTATTACTTCTTTTGTTGCACCTGCCTAATGAAGACTCTTCAGTGGCTCTGGAATCCAAAACACCACTCGAGTTTCTGTGTAGTGTCAATACCCTCTAAGACCTAGGGGTACCACAGAGTGCTCCAGTGATGCACAAAAGCATGATGGGCTATGGCAAATGTTTGAAGGAAACACAACTATACCAAATATCTGTTGGACACTGTGCAAACAACTAGCTCGAAGTGGTTCACAATTTTACCATTAGAAAATGTTATGTTCCTTTTAAGGATGTTCTCAAAATTTTGAAACTTGTTTTTGTTTTACTTGCCCTTTTGATCATGTCAGTCATGTTTTGTTAAGCAAGGTTTTTCATGGACATGGTAATTAAAAAGAGGAAGTTCTGTACAAAAATCAATGTGGAATAGAAAATAAGGGTAGCATTGTCCAATCGGATATTCAGGTTTGGGAAGAAGTATACTGCCCAATAGACATCAGATCTCATTAGTAATTAATTGTGGTAATTTAGGAAGAAAATAAATTACAGCACTGTCTTTGAGTTTAATATCCATTTTCTTTTAAAATAATTACTAAGTTGTTAAAACATGAGTATTTATTAAGTTGTTCGGTCCTACGTACTAAATAAATAGAACTGTGATCAAGAAAGTGCTTGAAAAAAAATTATGGAGACATTATAACTATTACTATGAAAGTTTGGGAACTTCTGATCTATCTTCCTTTTGCATGTATCCATTTTGCTACTTAGATTTTTTTTCTTTTTTGTGAGACAGAGTCTCACTCTGTCACCCTGGGTAGAGTGCTATGGTGTCACAGCTCACAGCAACCTCAAATTCTTGGGCTCAAGTGATCTTCTTGCCTCAGCCTCCCAAATAGTTGGAACTACAGGTGCCCACCATGATGCCTGGTTAATTTTTCTATTTTCAGTAGAGCTGGGGTCTTGCTTGCTTAGGCTGGTCTTGAACTCCTGAGCTCAAGGGATCCATCTGCTTCAGCCTCTCAGAGTGCTAGGATTGCAGGCATGAGCCACCGTGCCCAGCACTACTTATATTTTTTATTTTTTCATTTATTTATTTTTTTTTTTTTGCAGTTTTTGCCCGGAGCTGGACTTGAACCCGCCACCTCCAGCATATGGGGCTGGCGCCCTATCCCTTTGAGCCACAGGTGCCGCCTACTACTTAGATTTTTTAAAACTAATTTTCCTGCTAGACTTTTCACCCCATAGCTCTCTGACAATTTATGTGTCACATTTCTTTGTTTGCCTGGCTGATAACTCACTCGAAATAAAACTGAGGAAAAATGTGTTTTTAGTGATATTCTCCAACTCTGATGAACAGTGTCCACCACAGCAAATGAGAGAGCTAAAGTTTTCTAGAACAGACAAAGCTCTGTATAAACAAATTCATCCATTATCATTAATTGAAGAACCATAACAAAACATAACTGATATTGGTCAGTTATGTGTACTGTACATAGCTTGAATTTTCCCCAGTTTTGGACTTTGCAGACTCAATTGATTAATGCTATGTTTTAGATGTTGAAATTAGTTTGTTTTGAAGACAGCATTGATTTCTGTAATTTTAAAAAGCATGGCATATTCAGCCAATAGAACATTTCATTTTCTCCTGCTATTTAGGAACTAAACTATCATTCTATTGGCTAGAGCAGTATGTGTTTTCCACCGGTAGAAGGGCAATTTCAGTTTACTTGGAGGCAATGCTTATGTTTACTGGATGGATTAGACTACATTTACCAGAGATGAAAATTGTATTCCTTTCCAATACAGAGAAAAAGTGAATTTAGTGAGAATAGTTCATTCCATTCCATAAGGGACCCCAGAGGCCTGCTCTTTTAGCTCTGTCTCTGTATCTATTAAGGGAAATTCTCTTCAGGGAGATTCCATCAGCAGATGGAGAAAGCATTGTAAGGAAAAAGGACCTCCATTCCTGGAGATGGTTCAGGGCTGAGCCATCCACTCCTAATCCTCGGCTTCACCCCATTAAGAAAAGAACAACACAAGAGCTGCTTCCCATGAGTACCTATTTTAATTCTACCTTCGGGGAAAAGAAACAGCTTGTTTGCAAATAACATTATAGTTACTATGCAATATATAACCTCATGTCACACATATAATATAAGGTGCATACATTGCATTAAACATTTAATGAGGTGGGAAAGTTTTCCCTCACGAGTAGAAAAGGCTCAAGGTAATTCATAAAAGTAAGCCTAATAAGAGTATTTAGTGTTTGGCCACTTGTGTTCTAGCCTTTTTCACTCCCCCCCACCCCCCCACCCCCCTTTCTAATATCCAGAAATATGACGGGGTGAAGGACGGGGGAACCTATTGAGGTCGATGGATCTGTAGAGGAACTTCTTTTTATAAAATAAGCCGGGAATAATTGGTTCACAGATGCCAGATAATCATCCCTGTTATGCCACTAAATGGAGTGTAAATCCTAATATTT
>CAUYPK010121289.1:0-44932 GCA_963574355.1 Loris lydekkerianus | reverse complement strand
TTATTTGATTCTGTTTTTGGATTTCCTTTTGGTTATTTTCCACTTTGTTAGCAGTTTCCTTCATTGTTTCCATCATTTCCTTCATTGTTTTCATCATGTGTATTCTAAATTCCCTTTCTGTCATTCCTAACATTTCTTTATTGGTGGAATCCTCTGTAGTAGCTACCTCATGGTCCCTTGGAGGAGTTGTTCTGGATTGGTTCTCCATGTTGCCTGGAGTATTCTGCTGATTCTTTCTCATAAGTGATTTCTTTTATCTGTTTCCTTGCCCTAATTTTCCTTTCACTTCCTCTTGCTCTTTAGGTTTCTGTGCCAGTTTTCCACTGTTTTTGTCCTTCTCTTTTGGTCCAGAAGTCTCTTGCTGACTCCCTGCATCCTCAAAGGGAGGATTATAGGCAGATCTCACCAGCCAGAGATGCCTGGAGTCTTATCTCCCCAGACTCACAGTGCCCAGATGCAAGGAAGCTGTTACTCAGCCACCATCTTGTTCTCCACCCCCCTCTTACACAGGCTTTAGGGGAGGATTCTCTGAGTTATATAGTCCACTTATATTTTCCCTAACTGGATTGTTCCCTTGAAGCCCTAGCTCTCTGCTTCATACTCAGCTTGGGGAACCTACAGAGTCCAGCCTGCCAAAGTGTATCATGCAGCTATTTTCCTCTGACAAATGGTAGCTGTAGATCTACCTAAAACTTTTGCAGCCTCCTTTTCCTCCTGTGTACAGTGTAGTGGCTGTGACAGGCAGATTCTGAGATATCTCCATGAGTCCCACTCCTTGGCATTCTCACCCTTGAGTATGGAAGGGTCCTGTTATTCACTTCTAGACTGTAGGATTTGGCTAAGGTTAAGGAATTTTGTACCCTGCTTCCAGCAGTCCACAACTATTGACATGGGCATTGGTGTGCAAATACTTTCTCCTCTTGCTAGGGCAGATAGGATCAGGTGACACGTCCCCAATTTGGTTACTGGTACCAAATTGATGGGATGAATGAGCAGAGCAAGCAAAGTGCCAAAATTCTATTTAAAGACTGAAGCACAGTACATTCCAAAGAAGGAACAGGTCAGCCCTATGAGTGGAAGAGACATTGAATTTGACAAGGTTTCTCCTTTTGTGCTGACTCCCTAATTTTATGTTATATGGGGGAAGGGTAGGATGGAATATTCATGATTTTTCCTGCAAAATGGTGGAGAATTCCTGGAACCGAGAACCTATCCTTGTAAGGCAATTTCTGAGGGTTGTCATAGTATTTGTAAACTGTCATGGTGCTTGTGAGTGCGATTTTTTACTATGTGTATGAGAGTAGTTCATTTAGGGTATTGTTTTTCAACCTTTCTTTTCTCAGGGAACACTCGAATCTATAGTTAAACTACTCCTGTAATCTTAAATTATGTTTTTTTAAAAAAGTGAAGAAAAGGATATATGTACTGTGCTTTGAACTTCTTTTGACGACAATTTAATTAATGATCTTTAAAATTTTTCAAAGCACACCTAAGATTCTCTCATGGCACACTGGTTGAATATCACTGATTTAGAGACGCTATTACCTCAACTGTGCACATTTTCCAAAGATTCCCTATCAAGGCACTGACAATATCTCTACTTTGTGGTTTTTCTACCTCTTTCTGATTGGTCAGTCCTTAGAGACTCTCTATTGCAGACCAAACTTCTGGTTAGTCCTTGGGAACCCCCTTAAAGTGTCACTTGTCTTTCTTGGGAGCCTCCTTCCCAGGGCCTGAATCAGGCTGTTCTCCAAACACTCCAAGATGGCATGACCACATCTGTCTATCCATGTGAGAAAGTCCCTGGGACATTAATTGGTCCCCTAAAACAACTAGCTTCCCCAAACAACCCACCTGTGAGGTCTTGTACCTGCAAGGTCTCGGTTAGCCCTCTTCCCATGACAACGCAGGCTGGCCTAACTCAAGCCAGTCCAAATTAGCCTAACAGCATCCACAGTCCACCCAGCTCTCCTAATCTAAAACTCACACCTTGCATGGAATTTTAAGCATACAAAAGACTATTATTAACTACAGTCATGAAAATACATAAGATCCCCAAGATATATTCATCTTATAACTAAAAGTTTGCACTTATTGAACTTTCTACTTTTCCTATCTCCAGGTGTTCTCCACCTTCACCCAGAGTTTCCCCTGTGGCATTAAGCTTTGGTTGCCCAGAGTGCTAGCTGGCTAGATAATATACCCTGTATTGCCTGCCTTCCCTTCCCTACTGGTGCTTCCCAAAGTTCTTACGTGAGTTGCTAGCATTGGATTCTGGTGTCAGGGTCTGCTTCAGGGAACCCAAACTGAGATGATGAATTAATAGTTCAAAGGCATTGTCAAGGCCTTCCTGCCAAAGACCACCAGGGACACACCTACAGTTGAACAAATGGGTTTATCATTTTTTGCAGGAAGAGAGGACACATACCTTAAAAAATCATGGGGTTTCTCAGAGAGTGTTAGAATGAACTTAATGGATTTGGACGATTGGGGGAGGGCCTAAGAAAGCAGGGGTTCACTCTATATTGGATGCTATCAGAAAGTGTGGGCAATTCTATGAATGAGAATCTCAATAAATCTCAACTATACTGAGGGGACATTGGGGCTATAGGTAGGGGAGACCTGTAGGATGAGGTTAAAGTTGTAATTGATAAATAAATATGTACTCATTATCCTTGGGAGATGTTTGGTGCTTTGTGGATGATACCAGAAACTTGTTTATGTCTGTGCTTAGACAAAATTATGAAGTTGACTAACTTTGCCTCACCCTATTATGATCTCAGAGTAATCTTGTCTGAGTTTGGTATTCTGTGAGATGGCCTATGCGTAACAGGAGATTACTATGGCTTACCTGTGAGGCCAGGTTCTGAAAGTCAGGGCCTGCTTTCTTCTTTCTCAGCACTTGGAAAATGCCAGGCACATAGTAAACATTCAGTGTCAACTACTAACACCCTGAGCTTAGGGCTTCAGATGCATGCCTTTTTTTCATAACTATCTTTACTGTGTACAATGCAATGGTTTGATATATCTTGTGAAATGACCAATCAAGTTAAGGAACATCTCCATCACTTCACACAGTATCTGTTTTTTTTGTTTGTTTGTTTTGTTTTGTAGTGGTAACATTGAAGGTCTATTGTTTAGTAAATTTTAAGCATACAAAATACTATTGTTAACTGCAGTCATGAAGATAGATAAGATCCCCAAGATATATTCATCTTATAACTGAAAGTTTGCACTTTTTGAACTTTCCACTTTTCCTATCTCCAGGTGCTAGCAACCACCTTTGTACCCTGCTTCTATGAGTTCAAAATATGCATCCTCTTTATCTTCATAATAATACTGAATTAGATATGATTATTCAGTTTACGAGTGAGGAAAGAAATGTGAGCAGAGCTGATGCATTGTCTCAACAGGTACATCACAGGAAGTTTTTTAACCGCGGGAGAAAAGCCAAGGCTGGAACGGTCGCAGCCACACTACAACTCGCCGACAGAGGGCGGTGTGACCCGCGAAAAGTCAGAATCCCCCAAAGCTGCTCTTGGCGTTTGATTCCAGTTACTTCGCCTTGAGAAAACTGAGGGCGCGGTTTAAATGCAAGATGTTAGTATTCTGATAATATGTGATTTAGCTTCCTCCCCGGACCACGAATTTAAACACGCGCTTACGAAGAAAACATAAATTACTGAAAAAGGTGTTACCACTCAGTGGGCAGTGTATGTCGCTTGGTGTGGCAATCTGCAAACCTTTGTAGGGCACAGGGAGTCGGCCACCCGCACAGGGACAGAGAAACTGCCCTTCCCTGCGCTACAAAACATTCCGGGTCTAGAAAGCAGCCAAAAGCAACGGCGAGGCCGAGCCAGCCCCGACCGCTGGCGGGAACTCCGGGGTTGGAGGAGCGCGGGGGCGTCGCCACCCCGGGGTTGGCCCCCGCGGCGCTCGCGGCCCGCCCAGCCCGGGCTCTGCTTTCTGGCCCGCCCAGCGACCCGAGCTCTTCCGGCCGAGTGCGGAGGCCCGACATGGCGCTTCGGTGCTGGAGTTTCTTTACCCGAGGGTCCCGGCTTCCTTGTGGCCTCGGTCCTAGGCGGGTAAGGCGGTCGGGTGCGCGCAGAGCGAGGACAGGTTTTAGGGCGCAAAGAGTAGAAGATGGGGCGCACCGAGGCGCAAGGACAGAGGAGCGCCAATCTCCGGGCGCAGAGAGTGAGGACCGGGTGTCCTGAGGCCAAAGACAGAGGACAGGGCGTCCCCAGGCTCAAGGAGAAAGGGCCACCAGATCTCAGGGCGCAGGGAGAGAGGACCACCCTTGGGTTCCTGGGCTGGGTTCGTGTTTCACTAGAAGCGTATGAAATGCTGGTGTGTGTATGGGCAGTGGGGTTGGTTTTCTTAGTTTAAACATTTTTGGTAACTTTCAAAGTTTTGTGTAGATAGATAGAGGTATGGAGGGATACAATAGGGCGGCCCCTTGACTGGGAGAAGCCAGGGCAGGGGGAGTGGGCCCTGGAGGAAGCCCTGGCCTTACTTTTTTTTTTTTTCTTAAATTAAGAAAATATATTTACTTATTAGTTACGGATTTAAACAGCAATACAAACAAATTCACATAAAAATGAAATTAAAACTTAAACTGTCTATAGACTCCCCTTCCCACAGAAAAAGTGAGGAGACGCATCTCAGGTTGGTTTCCACCTCTGTCACCTACACACTTGTTTTGTCGCTGTCTTTCCATTGTATCCACAATTGAAATAAAATATGCAAGTGAAGACAGCTCGGAAGGGGAAGAAAGAGAGAGGAAAAAAAAGAATCAGCAATAATATCCAAGACTAAATTTAAAAATCTTAATAAACTAAAAAGCAGAATTTCTTTAGCCAGGTAAAAAAATTAATACGCCAACTGTGAAAAAACTTCAAATTTGAAAAAATGGCCAGCCATGTTTTTGTTTGTTTTTAAATTTTTGCAGCAATAGTTCCAAATGTGAATACAAAGAACTGGTGTGGTCATTCTCTCAACTAAGAGGACTTTCTTTTAAAAAGTGAGATTTGTTCTTGGGTACTAGGGTTTTGCTGATAATTTCTCTTCCTGTAAAGACTAGGTGTAAGTCATTATAAAGGAATCCTGTTCTTAAAGAACTTTCTCATTTGAAACCTGCAATAGCTCGGTGAGGGAGAAAAGTCTTCGGAGATTTAAAGAAAACACACACAAATTATTAGGATTGTAATAATGAGGTCGTACAGATCATATCCCAGGTCTTCTGACACCATTAAGCATTACAGTTTGAGAAAGGAAAAAATGAACTTGTTTAAAAATTCAGTGCAATCTGGCAATACTGATACTCTTTTGCTTAATAAAAGTGGAAGTTTTGAGGATCAGAGTCTGGAGGCAAGAGGGACACCTGTTAGTATGATTTGTCTCCTTCCTGGCGCAGGGAAGATTGGCTTTTTGAATCCCTGGGAAAAGAAAAGTCTTAACCCCTGTGAATTGGGTGTTTGTTCCAGGGAACATCTATTTTTTTTTTTTTTTTTTTTTTTTTTTTAGTAATAGAAATTATTACAATGAAAATCCCTAATTTCAGTACTTTTGTTACTAAGATCCAATAGAAATGTTTCATTTGTCATTAAACTTATTTGTAAAGTGCTATATTAATGTCTGCTATAGCGAGCAGCCTTCAGGTAAGTAAGTTTTTATGTCTGGCCCTGTGCTGTGCCCTGGGGATGCAAAGATTTAAAAAATATGAATTTTCCTCTCAGCTTACTCTGATTTTCATCGAGAAAAGCAGTCATTCAATTGTTTATCATAAAAGTGCTAAGTTAGTGCTAAGTGTAGGGGATTCTTTGGAGATCCATGGTTGAAAGACATTCCTACTGTCAATGTGCTAATATTCCCATGTATGTTTTTCAAGCTATGGATAATAACCAATAAGTGAGACCTGAAATAATTTAGTGGAGCAAAATGGATTTTAAGAAATAAATTGGAATCAAATAGGTTATGTCTGAGTTCATCTTTGTAGTGAGGCTCTTTCCTTGTGAAACTGAAGAAGAAATTAGCCATTCTTCCTTTTGTAGATTCTTTGATAACTGTGATGCACATTGCCATTCTTCTTTTCCTTTTGTTTTTATAAAGAATAGTAACTTAACTATTTTTAGACAAATGTTTTCCTGGCCAATGGGAACTCAAGCTATGCAGTTAAACTAAAAAAAAAAAAAAGAAAAAGAAAAAAAAAAAAAAGTAGTACATGACTTTAGGCTAGCCAGCCAGAACATTTGATGAGCATAATTCCAGGCATCATTTTACTTGGGTGTTTCACATTTATTTTTCCCTTAGGATCAACATTGTTTCATTATCTTATGACACTGAATTTTGTTAAAGAGGTAAAAGAACAGTTGGATATTTTTTCTTGTTTGTCTTTTCCTTATTTTTGTTTATTTTCTATCTGGAAAGTCTAAGTATGTCTTAATTTAAAATTCTAGAATATAAGCTCTGTAGAGGTAAAAATTTCCATCTGGTTTGTTCACCATTTACACCTCAAATAGTACCCGATACACAGTAAACATGTAATACTCAATGTCTGTTATGTGAATGAATGTGTGTATTGTGTTGCTATATATAAAGCAAATTTCTAACTATGGTTACATTGTCTGAAAAAACAAACCCAGTGACTCACCACAAAATATTAATAGAATGTGAAAATGCATACAGCATGTATATGAACAAAACTGTGTATCTAGAAGAAGCAGGGAAGGCTTTGTAAAGGAGTTAGCTCCTGGAGCTTACTTTTGAAAGAGGAATTGGAATTTATGGGGCCCCAAAGGTAGTCTAGACCTAAGGAGTAATGTAGAACAAGAAGTGAAGGAGCATGGCTATTTCTAAACATTTAAGTGGTTCCATATTGTGCAATTTGTGAAGTATCAGACCAAGGAGAAGTGTGTGGAGATATGATTGATGAAGTTACAGGGAGCTGGAACATGGTGGGATTCCCTTATTTATATAGCAAATTGAGCATTTACTGTGTGCTAGCCACTGTACTAGGAATGTGAGGATGATAGAAGAGCTGATTCCCATTCTCAGGAAGCTTGCACTCTTAATAGCAGCAGGGAATGATACGGTGTGTGTTAGGATGGGTGTTCTTGATCTCAAAGGGGGTCCAAAATACATGTCTTTTACTCCAGTCTAGAAAACAAGAGTAAAGATGGAGGCTAAAGTATGAATTTTATTAAGAGTTGTGAGAGCTAGTGGGCCTGTTAACTGGACTTGCTGTATTAGGCAGATTTACCTCCTCCAGAGGAGGGCAGAACATTGCTGTCTGAGGACTACTATACTCACTACTTGTACCTTATAGTTCTCTCAAAATTTACCAGACTTTCTTGAGTGGCAGGTTGGTTAAAAGCGGCTGGAGTCTGGAGTCATACTAATGAACTCCCCATAGGAGGGAGACCTCAGAACTCAGGAAGAAACATTTCCTACTCATGGGGGTGTGTAAGGAGTGTTGAGGGGTTTTTTTTGTTTGTTTGTTTTATTTCAAAATATTATGGGGTACAAATATTTTTGGTTATATGGATCACTTTTGTCATGCTTGAGTTGGGGCTATAAATGTGCCCATCACCCCGATAATGTTCATTGTACCCATTAAGTAGGTTTTTGCCCACCCCCCTCCTCTACCTTCCTGATTCATTTGCACAGGGTTTTACTTACCTCTGTGCATATGTGTTAGTTTCAGTTTAATAGTACCTGTGGTGTTTTTTATTAAGATACTTCTTTTAGGATAATGGTCACCAGTTCCATCCAACTTTGTTATAAAATGCATTAATCATTCTTTTTTATGGCTGAGTAGTATTCCACAGTATATATAACACATTTTGTTAATCCACCAATGAATTGGTGGGCACTTGGGTTGATTCAGCATCTTTGCAATTGTGAATTGCATTTTGATAAACATTCAAGTGCAGGTGGGTTTTTGATAACATGACTTATTTTCCTTTGAGTAAATACCCAGTAGTGGGATTGCTAGATCAAATAGTAGGTCTGCTTTTAGTTCTTTGGGTGAATTTCCATACAGTTTTTTTCTTTCCCTTCTCTCCCCCACCCCCTTTTTTTTTGGAGACCAAATCTCACTCTGTCACCATTGGTAGAGTGCCATGGCTTTGTCCTAGCTCACAAAAACCTCAAACTCCTGGGTTCAAGGGATCCTCTTGTGTCGGCTTCCCAAGTAGCTGGGCCTATAGGAATACACCACCATGCCTGGCTTGTTTTCTTCTACTTTTAGTAGAGTTGGGATCTCTCTCTTGCTCAGGCTGGTCTCAAACTCCTGAGCTCAAGCAATCCACCTATTTTGGCCTCCCAGAGTGTTAGGATTACAGACAGGCTTGAGTCACTGTGCCTGGCATCATACAGTTTTTCACAGAGGCTGTACTAATTTTCAGTCCCATCAATATTATATAAGCATTCCTATCTCTCTGCATCCATAGCCGCATCTGTTGTTTTGCACTTTTTAATAAAAGCTATTCTAACAAAGGTAAAGTGATATCTCATTGTGGTTTTAATTTGCATTTCCCTGATGATTGATAACATATAGCATTTATTCCAGTGTTTGTTGGCCATTTTTCTGTCTTCTTTTGAAAAGCTCCTTTTCATGGCTTTTGCCTACTTTTAAATTGAGTGGGCTTTTTTCCTTGCTGATTTGCTTGAGTTCTTTGTAGATTCTGGTTATTAGCTTTTTATTGAATGCATAGATTCTGAATATTTTCTCCCATTTCATAGGTCGTATATTTGTCTGTTGATTATTTTCTTAGCTGCACAGAATGTTTTTAATTCAATCAAATCTCATTTATTTATTTACTTTTGTTGTTGCTATAATTGCCTTTGGGGTCTTATGCATAAATTCTTTGCCTTGGCTGAAATCTAGAAGTTTTTCCTGCATTTTCTTTTAGAATTCTTAACGGTTTCAGGTCTTACATTTAAGTCTTTTATCACATCTTGAATTAATTTTGGTAAGTGGTGAGAGGTATGGATCCAGTTTCATTCTTCTGCATGTAGCTGTCCAGTTTTCCATTGTGTATATTGTTGTCTTCTTTGTGAAAGATCAATTGGCTATAGGTGGATGGTTTTATATCTGAGTTCTCTGTTCTCTTCCATTGGTCTATGTCTCCATTTTTTGTGCCAATACCATGCTGGTTTGGTTACTGTAGCCTTGTAGCGTAGTTTCAAGTCTGGTGATACGATGCCTCTAGATTTAATCCTTTTTCTTAAGATTGCTTTGGCTTTTTGGGCTCTTTTCTAGTTCCAAATGAAGTGTAGAATTACTTTTTCTAGATTTTTGAAATATGCTGGTATTTTTATGGGGATTACATTAAATCTGTAAATCACTTTCAGTGGTAAGGACATTTTAACAATGTTGATTGTATTAATCCATGAGGATAATATGTTTTTTCATTTGTGTCATCTGTGATTTCTTTCTTTACATAGTTCTCTTTGGTAGAGGTCTTTCACCGCCTTGGTTAATTATATTCCTAGGTCTTTTATTTTCTTTTTAGTTATTGTGAATTGTATTGAGTCTATGATTTGACTCTCAGCTTGACTATTATTGTATAGAAATGCAACTGATTTATGTACATTGATTTTTGTAATCTGTGACTTACTTCAGGAGTCTCTTGGTGGAGTCTTCAGGGTTTTCTAGATATAATAAGATCATATTGTCAGTAAAAAGCTATAGTTTCACCTCCTCTTTCCTGATTTGGATACCCTTTGTTTCTTTCTCTTGTCTGATTGCCTAGGCTAGGACTTCCAGTGGGTGTTGAGATTTATGAGATTGTGATGAGATTGGGCCTGCAACAAGAAAGGGCGGTATATCGAAGCTGAGACCTGAAGAATGAGTAGGAGTTAGCCAGGAGAAGAGGTATGAGTAAGAAAGTTACACGTAGGACAGTGACCAGTGCAAAGGTCTATAATAGGAGGCAGGTGGTGTGAAGTAGGCCAGTGAGCAGCCCCTGGGTCTTGAAGGCACAAGATCAGGGGCAGATGGTCAAATCCTGGGAAATCCTCTCTCCTGATGTGTGGTGTTGGTGGCTTCCACTAGTAAATGCCTCCTAAATATCACATGACTGACTGTGGAGAGACTCAAAGTCAAATGATACTTAGGAGGTAATTGGTGATTTGTTGGTGGTGAGGAAGCAAGATTGGGCCATGTTGAAGAGAGGTGATAATGGTGTCATCAAAATTGTCAGTGGGATGGGCAGCCCTTGTGTCTCAAAGGAGTAGGGTGCCAGCCCCATATGCCAGAGGTGGTGGATTCAAACCCAGCCCTCACCAAAAACTGCAAAAAAAAAAAAAAAAAAAAAAAAATTGTGAGTGGGAACATGATATTGGCAGGTAGGACGTAGGGAGATAAGGCAAAATAGAAATGCTGAGTGTCTGAACAGAAGGCAGCATTAGGACTTATTAGGACCAACATGAACTGCACTGGATTGTCGCAGCCCCTGTGGCCCTAGTCTCTATCACCACAGGAAGGAATGAGGAGTGACCTGGATTATAAGTACAAGCTTGCAGGAGGCGGGCTAACCTTCACTGCAGGGTAGCCCCAAGTAACCTTCCCAGTAGCATTTTATTGAGACAGCACAAGACAGGTGAGGGGAGTATTAGACAATGACTATGTGCCTAAGGGTCACCATGGGCTCGGGCTCTTTCTCGGCAAAGCACCTGCTGCTGCTGATTTGCCCGAGGGTCCGCCCCCGAGCTGCAAATCATCTTGCTCAGAGGTGGTCTGGCGGTTGGCGTCCTCTACACTGGATGTTTGAGAGGGTGGTGTGAGATGAAGTCCCGATTTCTGTCTTTGGCCCCTGAGCTAAGGACAGTGGGCTCTCTGGCAGAAGGCATTTAAGGGGGTTGGAGGGAGGAGGGGGCAAATGATGTTAATCTTGCAATGTCAGCGAGCTCTACGACTCCTAAACTGGTGTACAGGGAGTGAAGTTACAGAGGTGCACATGAGAATGTTAATTCTGTCAGAGAGTGTTAGGCAAAACATCAGAGCTCTTGAATGATGAATGTTGGGTGATGACAGGGAGCAACTTTTGTAAATACAGGGAGTAGGAAAGAGTTTGTGATGGGAACCTTGTGTGTAAATTTCAAAATGATGAGGTTCAGGAAGACTAGTTGCGAGGAGCCACTGGAGAATCCTTAGGGAAGTAAGATGATCATGTTTCCAGGGCTCTGGAGACCAGTTAAGGGCTGATACTGAAAAGGTCCTCAGTATTTTTGAGTAAGGCAAGATAAGGGTCTTTGAAATTAGGCAGTGGATAGAGAGGAACTACTGGGAAGGTAGAATCCATGGGATTTTGGAGATGAGTAGAATATATCAGGTGAAAGGAGGTGGGTGTGTGGGAGTCCCTAGGAGGGTGGGGTGCTGGGTGAATGTGAATGAATCCAGGCTTCAGAGCTCAAGTATACATGTGAAGTAGTTTCAAAACCAATTTCCTTCTAAAACTGTAAAGCTGACTTTATAATATTTAATAAAAAATCTAGATTTTAAGATTATTTCCCAAAGGTCACCATGAACACATCAAAAAGGAGAGGGGAATGTAGCCAGAGCTGCTCACAGCCAGCCCATACTAGGAAGCATTCCATTGATGTTTGGCAACTCTTAGTTTTTAAAGAAAATTCCAGATAGAAAATGATGAGCAATCTCAGCTGTCCTGTGCTCTTCTGAAGTTGATGAATCTGACATGCAGACTCCTGGGTAAATATAATTAGAGTAAGGGGACAAATGTGCTTTGATCCCTTCCAGTTGGAGAAATCTCCACACTACATTGGGCCATAAAAGCAGTGACAGAACTGCCTGCTTTTCTAACTGCTTGAATGATGACATGATTTGCTATAACCCGATTTATTCTCTGTGTTTCAAAACTTTATTTCAGGCATCCTCAAACTTTTTTAAACAGGGGGCCGGTTCACTGTCCCTCAGATTGTTGGAAGGTCGGACTATAGTTTAAAAAAAAACAACTAAGAACAAATTCCTAAGCACACTGCACATATCGTATTTTGAAGTAAAAAAAAAAAACAAAACAAAAACAAATACAATCACACCACCTCATGTGGCCCATGGGCCGCAGTTTGAGGACCCCTGCTTTATTTCCTGCTGCAGCTTAGTTATCTCCACCTGAATATTCCAAAGTTGTCCCAGGTGCTGCATTTCTGGTACAGAAATTATCTTCATTGAGTTGTCTCGTGCTAACCCAGTCATGTCCTGGCATCACTCTGCAGCAGCCACTTAATCTAGAAGACTCAGTTATCTTCAGCTCCCCTATTGCTCACCACCTTCTGGGTTCAGCTTAATATTCGTGTTAAATGTGTGTGAAATGCACGGCTGCTCTTTATTCATGCTGTACTCAGTAGCTTTTACCTAGACCGGTGCCTCCTGTCTGACCTGTCTCCATTTCTTCTTTCCAGCTGACAGTTAAATCTTAATTTTTCTAGAACACAAAGGCAGTGTTGAGGTGAAGGTGAGAGAGGTTGAAAGACCTCTCTTCGTTGAATGGCTTTGATCTTTTTCATAAACAAGAGACCTGGTTATATTCTTTTTGTTTGTTTGTTTTGCAGTTTTGGCCGGGACCAGGCTTGAACCCGCCACCCCTGGTATATGGGGCCGGCGCCCTACTCTTTGAGCCACAGGTGCCGCCCAAGACCTGTTTATATTCTTTAATGAAACAGGTCCGGTGTGATGAGATTGGGCCTGCAGCAAGAAGAACTCATTGAGGTGATGGATATTCTAAATATCCTGCCTTGATCATTACACATTCTGTGCATGTAACAGAATGTCACATGCACCACATGCTATAAATATTTACAAATATTATGTATCAGAAAAACTGGGCGTGATGGCTCATGCTTGGAATCCTAGCACTCTGGGAGTCCACGGGGGAGGATCTCTTGAGGCCATGAGTTCTACCAACCTGAGCAAAAGTGAACTCTATCTCTACTGAAAATAGAAAAATTTGCCAGGTGTGGTGGTGTGCATTTGTAGTCCCAGCTACTCAGGAGTCTGAGGTAGGAGTATTGCTTGAGCCCAAGAGCTTGAGGTTGCAGTGAGTGCAGTTGAGTGCAGATGATGCCACTGCACTCTTGCCTAGGTGACAGAGTGAGACTACATCTCAAAAAAATAAATAAATAAAAAGAAGACATAATTAGACCAGGCAATATTAAGTGCAGTGGTAATTCATTATATTCTCATTTTCTGGGACCTTTGCACTTATACATAATTTTATTTGCTTACTTGCTACCACTTCTGATGGTGGCACCCTGGTCTAAGCTGTGAGCATCTCCTGCCTGACCTGCTGGATAAGTATCATAACTAGTCCTTGCTTGCAGTCTTGCCCACCATGCTCTGTTCTTAACATAGCAGCCAGAACAATCTAAACTGACCTCTCCTGTCCCCGTCTCACTCCCTCCTCCTGCAGCCACCTTCCACCCGACCTTGTGACTCTTCTTCCATGCTTTGTGCATGTTTCCTTCTTCAGGATCTTTGGTCTCAATCTTTTGCCTGAACCCTGTAACTCACCCCTCACCTTCTGTAAGTCTTTGCTCTCATGTCACCTTTTCAGATGGGCCTTCGCTGACATCTCTATTTAAAGTGGCAATGCGCTACCTCTATTCCATGCCTTATTTTCCTCCACAGTACAGATCAACTTTGAATATAGCATTGAATTTGTTTATCCCTCACCCTTCCAAAGATCATCTTGGGGTCGGATGTTGTGTCTGTTTTGCTTACTTCTGTATTGCATTGCCTAGAACATACCTGGGGCATTGTAGATGATAAATAAATTCTCCCTAAAATAAATAATGAACAAACTATATCCAATCGTAATGTGTTTATCTCTAATACTTTTTCATATAAGCAAATTCTCAAATCAAAACAAACCCTTTGTAAGAACAAGGGATCTAATTTTGGTTCAAAGAAGACAGTCATGTAAGTTTTGGTTAACATGATATGGGACCAGTGAGAAATGACACGGATCAGAGTGAAGGTACAAGTGAAAACCCCTGTTCAAAATTTCAAATTGCTTACTAATTTATCTCTGTGATTTTATCTCCCTTTATTGTGTAATATATTGAGCAAGCATCTGTTTGTCAGCATTGAACTGTAGACAGTCCTGTGATATAAATGGGATATATGCCCTGTAGTACAGAGCACCTACTTTTTCAAGGACTCAAATTCACTGCTATAAGATGTATCATTACTCAAAAATGTAATTTCTGTCTTGCTTATAGCAACTGCATAATTCAGCCTAGCCATTGGAGCTTGGAGTCCAGCTAGGACTTTTATATTTGCTTGGCCTTACTTTCAAGTTGCTGTAGCAACAAGACTGTGCTGTGCAGAGGTTCAGAATATCAGTGGCCTCTGCAGGATGCCCTGGTTTAAGTTAAGGAGCAGGTGGATATGATTAATCAATTCACACAAACACAGAGCATGAGTGTCACATGGCCTACGGCAAGCCATGGCTTTGGGCACTTCTTTTAAAGTTTGCAGGGTCACTGATGACATTGGGGATGGGACAATTCTTCATTTGGCAATACTGTTTTTTTCTTGCACTGCATCTTCTAGTAAGTGTTCCACCTAGCAGTCTCTTATACTTCTAGATGCCTACAGCCAAGAACCCCAGTGCTGAAGTGGAACTTGTCAGAGCATTCATGCATGGGACAGACAAGTACCTTCTAATCATTGGACAAAATAAATTGGGAAGTAGTTATGAAAGGAGTATATGCATAGGGAACACATGAGGTGCTTTGGGAATTCAGAGACGTGCATTTTTTAAACTCATCCTTTGAAAAACATAGTTGTCCAGTATTTTTCAAGAAAACATTTTAATATGACAATTAAGGCTCAGTCTGCAAAGCTCTTATCATGTAAATTTGAATCAGAATAAATGAGATCTAAAAAATATTCATTGATCTGAACCAATAAGTACTTAGAAACACCAAGAAAATAGATAAGAAAATATTTCATTATCTTCATAGATAAATACTTTATTGCTGGATATAGAGTGCTTACACTTCAAGTAAGGCATACATCTTTATCATAAAACTCATTATTTGCCATTTTTCTTCATGCTATAACTTTGTTTTCCTCTGCATTTTTCTTGTGTGCTTGTGTATATAATTCAGTTTTGTGTTAATTATTTATAATGAAAAATTAATTTAGAGGCATGTTTAACATTTAAACAGTATCAAAGGATATGTAGTGACAATGTAAGCCTTTCCCAAAAGGAAAAAGGTTACTGCTATGATCCTTACACCAATTTTTATGCCTTTATCAGCATGTGATGAAGATACCCTCATTTTAAAAAAAATCACGTGAATGAGAGCATATTATATGTATTTCTCTACACTGATTTTTTCACTTAATACTTAATGCCCCACATTGTTGGTGTTCAACAAATATTTGTTGAGTCATTGAATAAACAATATAGCTGTAGCAATGTTTACATTCGAGAGTTCTAGCTCCTCTTGCTAAATATCAGAGTCATGTAAGTGTATTTTGTTATAGGGATATGCCCTAATTCATTGCCTATGAAAATACTGATAGATAGTTTTGTAGTATTTTTTATTACAAATAATGTTTTAATGAATCTGGCTATTTTGAGTCTCTTGCATTTCCATATCAATTTTGGTATAAACCTGTCAACTTTTGCAAAATGTCAGTTGGTGTTTTGATATGGATTTCATTGAATCTGTACATCAGTTTGTGGGCTGGTGCTTTCTTAACAAAATTAAGTTTTTCATTCTATGAACACAAATGTCTATTAATTTGTTTGGATGTTTACTTGTTTAATAATGTTTTGTAGTTTTCAATTTATAGGTCTTGCACTTTTTTTATTAACATGTATTAATATTTTATTCTTTTCAACATGATTATAAATAATTATTTTCATTTTTCATCTTTATGAATATCTTTTTATTTATTTATTTTTTTTGAGATAGTGTCTCTCTTTCCCTTGGTAGAGTGCTATGACATCATAGCTCACAGCAACCTCAAACTCTTGGGCCCAAGTGATCCTTTTGTATCAGCTTCCTGAGTAGCTGGGACTACAGGTGTCCACCACAACGCCCAGCTATTTTTTAGTGACCAGGTTTCACACTTGCTAAGGCTGGTCTTGAACTTGTGAACTCAAGCGATCATGCTGCCTCAGCCTCCCAGAGTTCTGGGATCACAGGCATGAGCCCCCGTACTTGGCCTGCATATCATTGATTATACCTTCTTCTCTCTCTTCCTTTCCCAAATGAATATCTGTGTTGGATAAATTCATGAATGTGGATTTGCTGAGTCAAAGCGTATTTATTTCTAACATTTTAATGAAAGTTGCCCAATTGGGCTCCAAAGAAGTTGGCACAATTCATATGAACACATAGTAAGGGTGGCATCCCCCCACCCCCCCACCCCCGAGGCTAGAGTACCATGGGTTCAGCCTATTTCACAGCAATCTCAAACTCCTGGGTTCCAGTGCTCCTCTTGCCTCAGCCTCCCAAATAGCTGGGACTATAGGCATGTGCCACTACACTTAGCTAATTTTTCTGTTTTTAGTAGAGATGAGGTCTTGCTCTCACTCAGGCTGGTGGAGCTTCTGAGATCAAGGGATTTTCCTGTTTCATTCTCCCAGAGTGCAAGTATTACAGCCTTGAGCTACTGTAGCTGGCCTACGAGTGGCTTTGATAAGCTGTTTCTTGTATTATGCATTATAAAATTTTGAATCTTATTAGATTGGTGAGAGAAAAATGAGACCTCCCTTTGTTTAAATATGGTTATTCAGTTATAAATAAATGTGATTGAATTTTTTTTTTTATTTCTTTGGACTACCTTTTTAAGTACTTTGCCTTTTCTATTTTTGAATGATGTTAGTATTCACATATCTATAGAATTGAATTTTCTTTTCTTAGGTTTAAATAAATTTTTAAGGTGCTATATTTAGGGTCATTAGAAATGATTCTTAACTTTTTAAAACAAGTGGCTAAAGGCTGGGTGTGGTGGTGCATGTCTGTAATCCTAGCACTCTGAGAGGTGGAGGCGAATGGATTGCCTGAGCTAAGGAGACCAGCTTGAGCAAGAGTAAGACCCCATCTCTTCTAAAAACAGAAAAACTAGCTAGATATTGTGGCAGGTGCCTGTAGTACCAGCTACTTGAGAGGCTGAGGCAAGGGGATGGCTTGAGCTCAAGAGTTTGAAGTTGTGAGCTCTGATGATGCCATGGCACTGTACTCAGGGCACAGAGCAAGACTCTGTCTCAAAATAAATAAAATAAATAAAACAAAGAAAAGAATTGAACTTACATATCACATAGGATTCTACATGTCTTTTGAATGAAGTTGGAGCCTGACCAACCATTTTTACGCCTAGTCAAAGAGGCATTTACTGAATGCCTAACTGGTGCCAGAAACCCTATTAATAGTGAGGTAGTGTTCTTGCCTTCCTGAGTGCTGACAGTCTAGCTGGAAGGGATTAATTTGCTTGTTTTTTACAGGGCCACCTGATAAAAAGTGTCAACAGAGGTGTTACAACTGTTGCTGCATTTTGAAGGCTGATACTAGGAGGTTTAGAAAGAGTGGGGCTGATAAGAGAACGGGAACAAAGTCTTAGGTAAAAGTGCTTGTTAAGTTTTGGAACTACAAAAGGGCTGGTAAGCAGTAGAGTTTATTGCTAGGTAGTGGAATGGGTAGGATGGGGGACTAGGAAGGGAGTTTGAAGCCCTATTACCTAGTAGCCTGAATGCTATGCCCAACAATTTGATTTTTGTCTTTTTGAGTTTGAAAGGCATCGTTGTTTTTGAGCAATAGGATTTTAATATGGAGGCCCAATCAATAGTGATGATGATGACCAAATAGCTAAACTAAGGATTATTTACATATTAACTCATTCAGCCTTACAACTTCCCTATGAGTGTCTTTTATTATATAATTTTTACAGATTTGAAACTGGATTTTCTTAATGTACTTAGTTCATCAAATCATTGTGTTTATAGACATTTGTTTTACATGAAACTTCTATGTTGTAAATTTCTAAGACAAACTTTAGAAATTTATCTCTAGTGGGAAAAAATACTCTGTTTTCTTTTTCTTGTACTTTCCTCCTTCCTCCCAGTCACATGTTGGCATAGGTTCTGATTTTTACTTGAATTCTCCCAATATCTAAATGTTTTTGAAAACATTGGGCAGGCTGGCAAAACATATTTGGCCTAGGATCACCAATGTACCTGTTTTAGATATTTGCTTTACACATTTTAGACTACACAAAATATTTAAGTAATTTAGGTATGCATCTCATTAATACACAGTCCTTATTTTCTAGGGAAGGGACAGAGCAAAGACTTGGAATTGCCATTTTGAGGGTTAGAAGTTTAGATGCTGTAATTGCAGAATATGTGAAAGAGGAAGATAATTGTTCATGTGATATGGAGAGTGATGAGTATAGTGGGTGGGTAATAGCTAATTTTGGAGTGGAGAGAGTTAAGGTTTCTAACACTAAAAAATAAATCTGTATTGCATAAACAGGACAACTTTAGAGAGTTTTAAGAATTTCAGTTCACTAAAGCTCTCCAGAGAAATCAATCTTGATATTAAAAGTGTTATTTTTTTCTTCTTTTTTTTTTTTTTTTTGAGGCAGACTCTCACTACGTCACCCTGGGTGGAGTGCCGTAGCATCACAGCTCACAGCAACCTCAAACTCTTGGGCTTAAGTGATTCTCTTTCCTCAGACTCCCAAATAGCTGGGACTACAGGTGCCCACCACAACACCCAGCTATTTTGTTGTTGATGTTGTAGTTGTTGTTGTTTGGCAGGCCTGAGCTGTATTCGAACTCACCAGCTCCAGTGTATGTGGCTGGCACCCTACCCACTGAGCTACAGGCGCTGAGCCTATTTTCAGTTTTGAGAACAACTTATTTCTAGAAAAACCACAATGCAAGACTTGAAAGTCTTTACAAGCCGGTTTGTATCCACTTTTTAATACTCTAATTCAAAAAGAAATGTCCAGAATACTATTTCAGATTATTCAGGATGCTTCTTTGTAGAAATAGGAGGTTGAATACAGCATGGTGCTATAAGGGCAAATCCTCTCCATGGTTCTTAGTGTTGAACAACCTCGTTTTAGGCAAAGAGATGGCTGGAATTTATATTCATTCACATGTACTGTGAATTGCCATTAGATAATGTGAATTAAAATAGTATATCAGTTTCTTCACTTTTGATTGGGTGAGGAAGTGGAATCATAAGATTAGTATTGATCAGATCAAAAAAGATAAAATGGATAAGACCGTGCTGTGTAATAACTTGTTACGTTATACATGCTTATTAGGAATTGTGATTATCAAATGTGGTATTTTTGCCTTTATATCTTTTACCAGTTAATTTTACCATTTATTTTATATATGATCACAAATTTTGTCACTCAATAACATGTTTTTCCTGATGGTAAAGTTAAATCATACTTATTAGATTTTTGAAAGAAAAACCAAAACTAAAAAACCAACCAAATATTTAATAAAAAGACTTCCTAATCCTGTCCCTTGGAGATGATAGTATAAAGCAGTGATTATCAACCAATGTGCTGTGAAATGATCTTAGGTGTGCTGCGAAAAATTTTTAAAGATCATTAATTAAATTATTTTTGAAAGAAGTTCAAAGCACGGTAAGTATATTCTTTCTTTCTTTTTTTTTTTTAGAGACAGAGTCTCACTTTATCACCCTCTGTATAGTCCTATGGCGTCACAGCTCACAGCAACCTCTAATTCCTGGACTTAGGGATTTTCTTGCCTCAGCCTTTGGAGTAGCTTGGACTACAGGCCCCCAGCAGAACACCCAGCTATTTTTTTTGTTGCAGTTTTGGCCAGGGCCGGGTTTGAACCTCCAGTCTCTGTATATGTGGCCAGCGCCCCACCCACTGAGCCACAGGCACCGCCCCATTTTTTCATTCTTTTTCAAAATCAACATAATTTAAACATGCTGTGGAACTTTAAGTATAGTTTGAAATGTTCCATGAGATAAAAAAGGTTGAAAAACACTGGTATAAAGGAATGGGTAGACTAAGTCAAACAGATCTTGAATTTTAGTTTTTACTAATTGTTATTATCTTTCCTTTTTAAGTTTTTTTCAAGTAATAATTGTACATATTCATAGGGTACATTGTAATGTACATACCAATACATATTAATGTATAGTAATCAGATTAGAGCAAATAGCATATCCATTATGTAAAACACATTTATCATTTCTTTGTACTGGGAACATTGAATAGCCTCCAAGCTATTTGAAACTCTTTAATATTTTTATTAACTGTGATCATCCTGTAGTGCTATTGAACATGAAAACTTATTTTTCCTATGTAGCCGTAATTTTCTATCCTCAACAAATCTCCATCACATCTCCCTACCCTTTCCAGCCTCTAATATCTTATGTGCTGATTTTTACTTCTGTGAGATCTAACATGTGAGTTAGAACATGTGTTTAGCTTTGTCATTTAACATATATTCTCCAGTTCTTTCCACGTTGACAGGATTTCATTCTGTTTTTATGGCTGAAATACTTTTCATTGTGTGAGTATACCATATTTTATCCATTCATGTGTTGTACACCTAGCCTTGCTTGATTCCACATCTTGACCATTGTGAATAGTGCTACAATAAACATGGTGTTGCAGATGTCTCTTTAATGAAGTGTTTTCCTTTCCTTTGGATAAATTCCCAGTGCTAGGATTGTTGAATCATGAGGGTCCTATTTGTAGTTTTTTGGAGGAACCTTCATAGTGTTCTTCATAGTGGGTATACTGGTTTATATTCTCACTAACAATGTGTACAAATTCACTTTCCTCTACATTCTTGTCAGAATTTGTATGTATCTATTTCTTTATTGTGAGACAGAGTCTTACTCCATTACCCAGGCTATACAGTACAGTTGTGGCATCATAGCTCACCGCAACTTCAAACTCCTGGGCTCAAGTGATACTTCTGTCTCAGCTTTCTGAGTAGCTGGGACTACAGACACGTGCCACTATGCCCAACTAATTAATACAATTATTTGTAGAGAGATGGGGTCTTGCTTTATTGTTAGGCTGGTTCAAAAAGTGATTCTCCTGCCTTGGCCTCACAAAGTTCTGGAATTATAGGCATGCTTCACCTTTCCTGCTGTTTTTTGTCTTTTTGACCATAGCCATCCTATCTGAGGAGAAATGTTACTTCATTGTGATTTTGATTTGCTTTTCTCTGATGATTAGTGGTGTTTAACTTTTTTTCCCCATATACTTGTTGACTGGTCAGTATGTCTTTTTTGGGAAATGTCTGTTCAGATCATATGCTTGTTTTTTAATTGAGTTTTTTTCTGTTGATCCACCATCAGATGGTGGTTTGCAGTATTTTCTCCCAATCTGTAGATTATCTTTTCACTCTGTTGATTGTTCTCTTTGCTATGCTTAAAACTTTTAGTTTTATGTAATCCTATTTGTTTATATTTGCTTTTGTTGCCTGTGCTTTTGAGGTTTTACTCATAATTCATTTCCCAGACCAATATCTTGATGTCTTTACCCTATGTTTTCTTCTGGTAGTTTTATCATTTCATGTCTTACATTTAGTTCTTTGATCCATTTTGAGTTGATTTTTTATACAGGGTGGGGGTCTAGCTGTGTATGAATATCCACTTTTCCCATTTATTGAAGCACCATTTATTAAAGACATTGTCTTTTCCTCAATGAGTGTTCTTGACACCTTTGTCAAAAATCAGTTGGCTATAGAGATGTTGATTAATTTCTGAGTTCTCTATTCTGTTCCACTGGCCTGTATGTCTGTTTTTATGCCAGTACTATACTGTTTTGGTTACTATAACTTTGCAGTCTGGTAATATGAAACCTTTAGCTTTATTCTTGTTGCTCAGCATCACTTGGTTATTTGGGGTCTTTTGTGATTCTATATATGTTTTAGGATTTTTTTTTTTTTTTCTATTTCTGTGAAGAATGTCATGGGTATTTTGATAGGGATTGCATTGAATTTGTAGATTGCTTTGGGCAGTGTGGTCATTTTAACACACTACACAAAGCACATTCTGATCCATCAACATGGGATGTCTTTCTATTTGTATCCTCTTTAATTTTACTTGTTAGTATTTTAGTCACAGTTTATTGACCTCTCTGTGCTTCACTGTCCTTATCTATAAAATAGGAGTAACACTAGAATTCACAGATTAGGGCTATTGTTAGGGAAGTCTTTAGGAGATGTTGACATATAGCAAATATTGAATCTACTGTTTACTACTGTTACTTCTAAGCATGTATTTTTATAGTTAAGGACATATTGTATGTTTATTTCTTTTTGCAAAATTTAACATTACATCATAAACATTTTCTTGTGTAATTTAAACCATTGACATTTCTAATTATTTCCTTAGGATAAATTTCTAGATACCCTAGATCAACTAATGGCAGCTTATCTAGCTTACAGGAACACCCTACCAGGAAAGGAAAGAATTTTAATTCTGCAACTGTGACCTAGTAGAATATCATATCATCTACTGGTATGATCATTAAGCCCAGCAAAATATCAGAGAACAGACAGAAGCAACACGAAAGATGGTTCTGAGAGGCGGCTTTAGAGCCTGAGTTTAAAACTTGGTTCTGCAACCTGGAAAATATGTTTGATCTTTCTGAGTCCTTCCTGTACCGTGGAATAAAATAATATCTATTTCATGTGGTTGTTTTGAAGATTGGTAATTCCATGTCTCATCCTGGCACATAGTAACTTAATGAGTGCTTGCTAGCTCCTATTGTTTGTTACTATGTTCAGACCTCAAGTTTGTTTATATAATTAAATGTGAGATAATGGCAGTGATTTTTTTTTTTTTTTTACAAGTACTATAAAATGTAAAGTACAGGATTACAAATATATTTAGTTCAAAATGCATTGATGTTCTCCCCATTCAAAAAATAACAGATTTTATAACTTCTAAATTTTGGGAGAAGACAGCATGGGAAAAGGCAATTGATTTAATAAAGGTTTTTTTTTTTTTTAATAAGTTTCTTCAGTGATTCAAAGATGGAATGAGATTTTTATCTGAATTATTCTTGTTAAAAGACACAAATGCTTCACATTAGTTTTTTAAAAGTTAAATTTGAATAAACACCTTCTAGCCTTATTAGTATGCAGTACATACTGCTCCAGATGTTTTACTTAACACATAATTAACGCATATAATCCACATATGTCCAATGAAGTAGGTTCTTTTATAATCCACATTTTATAGATGAAGGAACTGAGGAACTGAGAGGTTAAAATAACTACCTGAAGTTTATATGGGAGGGTAATCTGTCCTATGCCGTGTAGCTCCCAAACCCATGCTTTGTAAACCATTACCTAATGTTACTTAACATTCAGAAAGCAAGAGAATAATAATTAAGTATTATTATATGTGTTCAGTGAGTTTCCAGTATGTTTCCAGTGAGTTTATGTTAGTATAAGAAGTGGATTAATATAAAATTTCAGATTAAGTTTTTAAAAATTCATCTCTTTCTTAGAAATCCATGTATGCAAGTGTTAATTTATTTTTGTCCGTTTTAGTTTTTCAGTTATGGGACGAAAACATTGTATCAAAACACTGAAGCTGTGCAGTCTAAATTCTTTCCACCCCTTCAAAAAGCGATGTTGCTACCTAATAGTTTTCAAGGAAAAGTGGTGTTCATTACCGGGGGTGGTACTGGCCTCGGTAAAGGAATGACAACTCTTCTGTCCAGTTTAGGTGCTCAATGCGTGATAGCTAGCCGGTAAGTTTGTCTCAACACGTTGGTTGGTGAGAGTGTATTAAAGAAACTGTTCTGTGTTCTAGTTTTGAAAACAACATTTGCCAGAGTTGTTTAATTTGTAGTGTAATCTTAAATGAAATATTTGTTAGGTTATTTAAATAAATCTCTTTGGAAAAAGATAGTTATAATTTGAGATGTTAGAAATAGTGACAGTTATGGAACTGATAATGTTTATATGTCCCAAGTTCAGTGATAAGTCTTGTTTTGTTTTGTTAAAATTAAAAAGCTTGGGGGCTCAGCCTGTAGTCAGCTACTTCGGAGGTTTAGGCAAGAGGATAGCTTGGGTCTAGGAGTTTGACACCAGTCTGTAATGAGACCCATCTCAAAAAATTGTGTGTATATATGTTTTTAAAGTAGTACTACCTACATGAAATGTGCTTTGTTTTCAGTAGAAGTGATTACGTTTAATCACTTTAAACATAATTGATGATCTAATTGCTTTAATTGATGATTAACCTTGTACTGGAAAAATGGATATAATTCTTCCATTTTCTAGATGGTGGACGGCTATTTCACAATTATCTATTGTGGTAAATATATGAATGGTAAGAGCATGTGGAAGGAATTTCTTTTATATAGTCGTACCTTGGTACCCTATAACTATGTGAGTCTGAGAGTTTAGGGACCAGTCAAAAAAATCCATTCTTTCCTCCAATTTGAATGGTGTAAAATTTTAGGTACATCAAGTAGTCATCTGAATGATAGTTCCTATGTCATTCATAGCTGCAAATTAGCCAGAATATTTTTTATGTAGCACTGTTCTTAAGAGTTTTAAAATCTTATTTTAATATTACATAATTTTATTTACGTGGTTTATATTTTGTGTTTCTTCAATGGTGTGAAGCTCTGAATGCATGTATCCAAACCCATAAATTTTGTCTAAAACCTATGAACATTATACTATAAATGTATTTTCTTTGTAAAGCTGGCTTGAGCAAAAAAGCAGTGACTGTAATTAAGGAAATAATTTAAATATATGAATAGATAATGCTGTAGCAACTGGTTTAAAAGTAACTAATTCAATAAATTAGTATCAGATATGTAAAAATTATTTAAATTTGACTTTTAGAAAAATAATTCATTTGAATTGATTTGTATTTAGATTTATTTTATACATTCTCAGAAATGCTTTTCTTTAAGCTGTAGATTTTCTATATTCTTAACAGAATTAAAAAGAAAAATATAAAGTTATTTCAGAACTCATGCAAAATACCATGTGTTTATTTCTAGGAAGATGGATGTTTTGAAAGTTACTGCAGAACAAATTTCTTCTCAAACTGGAAACAAGGTATATTAAAAAGGGAGTCATGGCTCGGCACCTGTAGTTCAGTGGCCAGGGCACCAGCCATGCATACCAGAGCTGGTGGGTTTGAACTCAGCCTGGGCCTGCCGAACATCAATGGCAACTACAACCAAAAAAATAACTGGGTGTTGTAGTGGGCGCCGATAGTCCCAGCTACTTGGGAGGCTGAGACAAGAGAATTGCTTAAGCTCAAGAGTCAAGAGTTTGAGGTTGCTGTGAGCTGTGACCCCAAAGTACTCTACCCAGGGTGACATAGTGAGACCCTGCCTAAAATAAAAAGCAGTCATTTAATTTAGATTCAGGAATTACAGTGTTTTAAAATATTAATAATTTATTCTTCTTTTGGTTTAGGATAATTTATAACATAGTCTTTTTTCTTTTTCTTTTTGTAGGTTCATGCAATTCAGTGTGATGTGAGGGATCCTGATATGGTTAAAAACACTGTGTCAGAACTGATAAAAATCGCAGGACATCCTGATGTAAGTGTAATTGGTGATGATACCAAAGTCTGAGGTATTTGTTGTCCATAACAACCACCAAAATGTACAAAGGAATACCTACGTGAGCATGTTGTGTGTTGGGAAGCACCTATTCTATGCCTCAAAAAATGCCAGCTCTGCTTAAAATAGGGAACAGATTAGGAGGACTGCTGCACTGCCTCCTTTCAGGAACACTTCAAACATACATTTATGATTGATGATAGAGCAAACTTGATTTTAGTTTATTTAATAAGATTTTGAAATATCTAGGAAATGTTCTTAGGAGGTATCTAGGAGTGCAGTATCTAGTTTAAATGATTCACGTTCTTTGTTTTTCATAATAATTTTTAATTCTGTCTCTCAGTGGAGAAGGACAATACAAATAAGAAAACCTATAGGCTGAGAGAGGTGGCTCATGCCTATAATCTTAGCACTCTGGGTGGCTGAGGCAGGTAGATTGGTCGAGCTCATGAGTTTGAGACCAGCTTGAGCAGGAATGAGACTCCATCTATACTAAAAATAGAAGAAAATAGCTGGGCATCATGGTGGACACCTATAGTCCCAGCTACTCAGCAGGCTGAGGCAAAGGGATCTCCAGAGTCCAAGAGTTTGAGGTTATGGTGAGCTATGATGATACTACCGCACTCTACCCAGGGTGGCAGAGTGAAACTCTATTTCAAAATAAATAAATAAGAATAAAATAAGAAAAACACTACGAGCAATTCTAAATGTCTCCATGTAAGACCTGAGATATGCATAGGTATTTTGTTGTTGTTTGGTTCATTTGTTAGAGTGAAGCCATTTCTTCCAGTAGTCTGAAAGAGAGCATTTTTCTATGTTAAAGCCATTTTCAGGCACACCAATAACATTGAATCTGCTGTAGAACTAAGCAGAATCTTTATTGATATTAAAGGAACAGGTCACCAGCCAAAAATTTCATTGGGTAAATAAAACAAAAATGACACCAGAACTTAAAAGGCTTTTCTTGAGATTCCTTGAAATAGTCACATGGTAAATAAACTGAATGTGTATTCATTTTTGTTTTTGTTTTTGTTTTTTTGAGGTAAGCTCTGTCAGAGACTGTAATGATGTCATCATAGCTCACTGCACCTCCCAATCCCTGAGTCTTCTGTCTTAGCCTCCCTAGTACCTGGGACTACAGGTGTATTCCACCATGCCTGCTAATTTTTAAAAAAATTTTTGTAGAGGGTCTGCTATTGCCTAGTTTGCTTTTGAACTCCTGGCATCAAGGAATTCTCCTGTATCTTATTCTCAATGTATTAGGATTTACAGGTGTGAGCCACCATGCCTGAACTGTATTAATTTCTTAATTTACCCTAATTTACCCTAATTTAAAGACAGGGGTAAGGATTCTGAAATTGCTTAATAACAAAGATTTTCACAGACTCAAAAAACCCAATTTCATGGTACTGTTTTGTAGCTGACTCTGAACCTCAGCTTTATTGTGTTAGTTGGACAGATTTCAGAAGTGAAAGCTCTGGAAAGAAAAATGTTTTTCTTCATCTAAAAGCTTCTGTTTCTTGCCTTATTCATTTAATAGATTGTGATAAACAATGCAGCAGGGAATTTTATTTCTCCCACTGAAAGACTCTCTCCTAATGCTTGGAAGACCATTACTGACATAGTTCTAAATGGTACAGCCCTTGTAACACTAGAAATTGGAAAACAACTTATTAAAGCACAGAAAGGTATGTTTGCTTATTCTTCCTGTATTTATTGGGCCCATATTACATGCAAGGTTCAGTGCTAAGTTCTGGGATACATTAAAAAGTCAAAGAGACTGTCTACACTTGTATAAGTCACAGTGTAATAGAGAAGAAAGGTAATTAATTGCCATATGTTATGATTTGAGCAATAAGAAAGTATATGTTTCAAGTGCATTGGAAGTCCAGAGAAAGGAACTAACTCTCCTTAGGATCAATGATCAGATTATGGAATGAGATGCAATTTGAGCTAAATTTTCAAAGATCTAGATGTGGAGAAAGGTTAGGGAAAGGAAATGAGAATCTCCATGGATAGAGGCTGCCTGAGGAAAGTGAAAAGCAGGGGTGTTTAGGGAATAAAGAGAAATTTGATGTGCCTGGAAATGGAGAGAGAGGGGGTAAGAAATGATTTTGGGAAGGTGGGTTGGGGTGTAGTTGGGAATGTTTTCAGTACCAAAATAGGGAGTTTGCTGTTTATTTTATGGGTTTCCATTGAAAGCATCTCATGAAGAATTCGACTTCATTGGAAAGTTTATTGGCAACAATGTGAGAGAAAAGTATGAGGATTCCCATTGGGGAGTTTCATTTTTCTTTTGGCATGCAAACAGATAGTATGGGAGATAAAGTAGGAGACTTTTAAAAGACAAAGATCGACAGGCCTTGACAGAAAGTTTTTAGCTGGGGTGAGTAGTTGGATGGTGATAACACCAGTGAGGTTGAGAACAGTGGAGGGAGAACAGATTTAGAGAGGACTTGTTTGTATATGCATGAATAGTAAACATGTGTCATATATATATATGTGTGTATATACAAATATGTCTGGAACCAGCATACATTTATTCACTTTGTACCCAGCTCTATGCTACATGCCCTAAACACAAAGCCAGACCCAGCTCTGTCCCTGAAAAAATTGTGGTTAGAACTTGAAAGAATGGGAGCATTTTCTCAGAGAGGGTGGAGAGTATTCTGAGCAAGGGTAAGGAGGAAGAGCTGGCATGCTCCTTAGAGGGTGTCCTTTGAGGCTCAAGGGGAAGAAGGCTAGCATAGAGCTGGCCAGGCTCCTCCTCCTGGTTCAGAAGCCTTTACCTTACGAGGTTCAAATTTTTGCTCTGGTTCAATTTCTTGTTCAATTTCAGCTTGGATTATCTTAAAATCAATTTGAGAGAGGAAGTAAAAACTGACAAGGGGGTGCTGGGGAGGCACTATCCTTTTTGTGTGCATGTGCTAATAGCTTCCATCCTTTTTCTGTGAACTCACTGAAATTGAAATCCCCAATCATCACTGATTTCCACTACAGTAGAGTAGATATGATTTGTATTTAGAGTTTGGATGATGAGATTTTGGTTTTATTTGCTTTTCCTCAGGAGAGATGAATAAGAGTGGGAAGGTAGACAGGGAAGAGTGGGTGGAGTCCTCTGCCTTCCCTTCTCTGACCAAGGAACCTGACTCTCCTTTGCTTTATTTCTCTGCCTCTGTCTGATTTTATTTCTCCTCACCTCTGACTTGTGTCTTGATTTCTTTACCTCTCTGACTCTGTCAGCATTTCATTTGTGGTTTCCTGTTTTTCTCTTCTCTCTTTTCTCACTTTTTCCTTGCCTTATTGTCTCTTTTATTTCCTCCTTTGTCCATCGCTGTGACCCTTGATTCCTGTCTGGCTCTCTTTTTTCATTATTGTCTTTCATTTTAACATAGACTTTGATGTATTTTTATTCATCTCATTGGATTAAAATTCTATGGGCTTTATGAAAAATATATTAGGTAAGACATTTTAAAAGATGGAAACCAGTTTTTATTCTACCAAGATTCCTGTCAGTTATTGATCTGGTGCCTAACCTGATAGAATTTGGAGAACTTGGACCACTGGGCAGAGGAGAGTGCAGTGTACTGGATCCGTTCAGTGTACTGGAACCTGATAGAATTTGGAGAACTTGGACCACTGGGCAGAGGAGAGTGCAGTGTACTGGATCCGTACATGGGGTAAGGACCTCAAGTGTGTCAAAGTGGGTGGACTAGGAGGTCAGTTCACAGAGCAGTAATCTGTGATCAAAAATGTGTTAGGTGGTCTGCCATCTAGGAAGTCAGCCAAAGTAAGATATCTGGGAAGCCAAAGTAGAGAAGATGAGGGTACAGCAGCTAGAAGATGGACGCTCACTTGCCATGAGGAGGAATTACTGACAGAGGGCACTGGGAGTAGCCAGCAGGTGACTGAGGGTCAGAAGCACAGTGGCTCTAAAGACTTTACCCCAGGGAGCTCTTAACAGCTACAAAGGTCAGTAAATACACGACTTATCCTTATTGGGAAGGGTATTGGAAATACCATACTAAAGTCCGTTCATCACTAGCATATTGTACATCAAAATGAAAAAATTAGTGATATGTGAAAGATACTTCATTTTATGAAAGAACTTGCAATCAGAAAAGACTAAGTGGGACTAATGAGGGGTTTAAAGAGTCTTTTCATAAAGGATATAGATAGGATAAATGTTGAATTTTTCCATGAAATTCTAGATCACTAGAGAAAAAGGAGTATTTCTTAAAACTCAAAAGAGGTGATTTTTAGGATATATAATAAGGATTATTTTGTTGAAGCAGTGTTAATAATTGTCATAGATTGGAGTGTTCTAACAAATTACCACTGACTAGGTAACCTAAATAGCAGACATTTATTTTTCATGGTTCTGAAGGTGGGAAGTGTGAGATCAGGCTGCCTGCATGGTCAGGTTCTTGGTGAGGGCTCTCTTTTTGGTTGTGTTCTTTTGTGGTCTTTCCTTCCTTGGTTTGTACACACAGAAAGAAATCTGCCATCTCTACCTTCTTTTTGTTGTTTTTTTGTTGTTGTTTTTTTGAGACAGAGTCTCACTTTTTTTTTTTAATTTATTTTATATTTTTAACAAATTTATTTTTTTATTTATTAAATTGTAACCGTGTACATTGATGCATTTATGGGGTACAGTGTACTGATTTGGTATATAACATGAAATACTTTCATTGAACTGATTAACACATCTATCACCCTGCTTACTTATTTGTTGTGGTAAGACAATCATACTCTTTTCTTAATAGTTTTGAAATGTACCATTGCATTATGCACATTAGATAAGTTTCTCCCCAAACTCTCCTGCTTAGCTCCCCCCTCCCCTGGCCTCTCCCTCCTCTTCCCTCCTACTTTCTGGACTATAGTTATGTTTTACTATTTGTAGGAATGTGTAGGTGATTATATATTGATTTCATAGTAGTATTGAGTACATTGGATACTTTATTTTCCATTCTTGAGATACTTTACTAAAAAGAATATATTTCAGCTCTATCCAGGTAAACATAAAACATGTGAAGTTTCCATCTTTTTTATGGCTGCATGGTATTTCATGGTGTACATATACCACAATTTGTTAATCCATTCATGGGTCAATGGGCATTTGGTCTGTCTCCATGTCTTGGTAATTATGAATTGGGCTACAGTGAACATTCTGGTACAAATGTCTTTGTTGTAAAATGATTTTTGATCATCTGGGTATATACCTAGTAGAGGAGGAACTGCAGGATTGAACGGTAGGTCTACTTTTAGTTCCTTGAGTATTCTCCAAACTTCTGTCCAAAAAGGCCATATTAGCTTGCATTCTCACCAGCAGTGTAGAAATGTTCCCTTCTCTCCTCATCCATACCAACATTTGTGGTTTGGGGATTTTGTGATGTGGGCTAATCTTACTGGAGTTAGATGATATCTCAAAGTGGTTTTGATTTGCATTTCTCTGATGATTAAGGATGATGAGCATTTTTTTCATGTGTTTGTAGACCATGCACTTGTCTTCTTCAGTGAAGTTTCTGTTCAAGTCTCTTGCCCACTTAGAAATGGGGTGATTTGTTCTTATTGATTAGTTTGAGTTCTCTATGGATTCCAGTTATTAGACCTTTGTTGGAAGCATAACCTGCAAATATCTTCTCCCGTTCTGAAGGTTTGCTTTACTTATGCTTTTGGCTGTGTAGCAGTTTATTAGATCAATCAGACCCCAGTATTATATTTTTTGGTATTGCTTCAATTGCCCAGGGAGTCCTCCTCTTAAAATATTTTCCCAGTTCTTCAACGTTTTTCCTGCACTTTCTTCTAGTATTTTTATATTTTCATTATCAATATAATACTGAATGGAGTAAAATTGAAACATTTCCACTCAGATTAGGAACTAGGCAAGGATGCCCACTGTCTCCACTGCTATTCAATATAGTAATGGAAGTCTTAGCTATCACAATCAAGCAAGAGAAGGTGATCAAGGGTATTCACATGGGGTCAGAGGAGATCAAACTCTCACTCTTCACAGATGATATGATTCTATACCTGGAAAATTCCAGGGACTCAACTACAAAATTCTTAGAAGTGATCAAGGAATACAGCAGTGTCTCAGGATATAAAATCAATTTTTATAAATCAGTAGCTTTTATATATACTAACAATAATCAAGCAGAAAATACAGTCAAGAACTCTATTCCTTTTACAGTAGTCTCAAAGAAGATGAAATAGCTGAGAATTTACCTAACAAAGGACATGAAATATCTCCATAAAAAGAATTATGAAACTCAGAAAATAAATAGCTGAAGATGTTAACAAATGGAAAAAACATACCATGCTCACAGCTGGGAATAATCAACATTGTTAAAATGTCTGTACTACCCAAAGCAATCTACAGATTTAATGCAATCCCTATTAAAGTACCATTGTCATACTTTCAAGAGCTTGACAAAATAGTGCTTTGTGTTATATGGAATCAGAAAATACCTCAAATAGCCAATACATTGCTCAGAAATAAAAACAAAGTAGTAGGTATCATATTACCAGACTTCAGGCTATACTATAAATCTGTAGTGATCAAAACAGCATGGTACTGGCACAGAAACAGAGAAGTAGATTTATGGAACAGAATAGAGAACCAAGAGATGAACTGAACCACTTACTATCATTTGATCTTTGCTAAGCCTATCAAAAACAGAAAGTGGGGGAAAGATTCCCTATTTAACAAATGGGGCTGGGTGAACTGGCTGGCGACCTGTAGAAGACTGAAACAGGACCCCCACCTTTCACCATTAACAAAAATTGATTCTCAATGGATAAAAGATTTAAACTTAAGACAGAATCTCACCTTCTTGCCCGCTATAGAATGCTGTGGCGTCAGAGCTCACAGCAACCTCAAAATCTTGGCTCAAGCGATTCTCTTGTCTCAGCCTCTCAAGTAGCTGGGACTATAGGTGCCCACCACAATGCCCAGCTAATTTTTAGCAATGGTGTTTCACTCTTGCTCAGGTTGGTCTCTCCACCTCTCTTTATAAAGTCATTGATCCAATCATAGGGGCTTCAACCTCATGCCCTACATCAACCCCAGTTACCTGCCAGAAGTCCCAAGTACCATCATTGGGGATCAGGGTTTCAACATATGAGTTGTGGGGTAGATATGCAAACATGCAGTTCGTGGGAATAATACTTTATATTACTGATGTTATATTTAAGCTAAACCCAACCAATATCTCTTTTGTCACCATCAAAGACATATTATGTTAAGTATCCAGCACAGTATAATATTCTCCATATTTAGATTTTTAAAACAATCTTAAATTACTTAACATTCAGGTAAAAATGTTAGCCTTGTATCCATTATTGTCTTTTAGACATTTAGATTCCATTTAAAAAAAATTAAAAGATTTCCTCTTTGATTCTTTTACATGTATCAATTAAAACAATATATGACAGGCAACCCAGATGTTATACTTGATTTGAACTATCTTTGGCATTTGAATCACATGGGTTACTTTATACCACAAGTCTAGAATTCCATCTTGATAAGACCATATAAGAATTCTATCATGATTGCTAAAAATTTTTATAATTATTAAATAAAGGTATATGACATAACAGGTGTTAGAATGTAGAAGCATATTAGAAAGTGAAGCATTATTCTTTAAGGACATGTCCTAATTTTAAGCAAATTTTCCTTCCTCTTCATTTCATCCTCCCTTCCTTCCTTTTTTACCTTGATAAACTTCTCACCTCCTTTCTTCTTCCCTTCACTTCTTCTTTCCTTTATTCTTTATTTTTAACAGCTAACATTTATTGAGTGTTTCTTCTATCTGACGTATTGTTCTAAGTGCTAAATATTTATTAACTTTAATATTTTTATGACTGTGTAAAGTAAGTGCTATTTTATCCCACTTCATAGATCTGGGTTGAAACTGATGCACAGTTATTCTTTTTTTTTAATATATGAACTAAGTGTTTTCAGTACTTACATTTATAGATGAGTAACTATGGTGTATTAAATGCCTAGTGTTAACTATTACAGTTAAAATCAATGATTGATATACTTTAAGAAAAATTTCATTGTAGGTGGAGTAGCAGGGAAAAAGAAACGACTGTGACTTTGTTGTAATTGTGATCAGTGTCCTACTTTATACCTGACACTTGGACAGTTAGTGAGTCATAGTATTTTTTACTGTAACTCAGATTTCTATTTCTGCAAAATAGATTTGATAATAAATCCCTAATATTTAATAACAAAAGAAGGTGTTAATAATAAAAGCCTCATGAAAAATATAGATTTCTTTACAAATGTACATGTGCTTCTTCATGTAAAAGAACATATGGTACCCCAGCTAATTTAAGAGTTTGACTGAAGTAATTTTAAGAGCTCCAGGGAATGTGAAAGTAAGGGATTTTCAGTAGCAACCCAAGGAAAGGGAATGAGTGAAAATTCATTATCTAGGCAGGTTCATCATGTAATACAAAGAGGGGAAAGGAAGTGAGTAGGAAATGTCTGTAAAAGGAATTGTGGATAGTATAGTATTACTGAAACTATGCCTGCAGTCATCTTACCAGAAGCCTTGTGGTGGAGGAAAAGAAGGATAAAGGAGGCCTTGGCAACAATGAACTAAGTTGTAAAATACTTTATACTGTTTTGCAATTCAGTTAAATTGTCAGAAAATGTTTTTAACCATCTTGCTTCTCTCCTCATAACTGAGGAGAACTTTAAATGCAAAAATAAATTTCAAACCATTCTTTTTTCAAATCCATAGGTGCTGTACTTGACCCGTTACTCTTCATCATCCACCATCATGAGGCACCCTCAGCCTCTCCATCTCCTGTCCTTCATAACAACCATGCTTTTGAGTGCCCTATTCCACACATTCTGACTAAAATCATTCTTTCCACCATACAGAATCTCCATGTCCAGCTTTAGTCCCACTCCTCGATGAAAGATTCCTGTGCCAAGCTTATAATGCATACTTTGGCATTTAAAAACACATTTCATTTTTTTACTGTTTTAAAATTTCCTATCAAGATTAGAAATCCTTTTATCCATCAGAAACCATTTCTCTGACCCACCTGCAGAATCTTTCCCATTTCCACTCATTTCTTTCTCCACCATTTCCAAACTTAATACTAAACACAGAGGTGGTTAACATTGCACACAAAGGTGGTGCTTTGTTTATCCAAGGAAACATTCTAGACACCTACAAAGGAAAAGTGAGTTGAGGATGTATTTAATACTTTCTTCAATTTTGTCCTTCAGCTTTACCCTTAGAGAGAAAAGACTAGTCATTTGACATGATCAACTAGGATGGAGGCAAATGCACCTTGTTTCAGAAGCAGGAAGAGTAGAACAGAAGGAGGTGGTTTTCTTATTTATCAGGACTGTGATTGCAAGGTGTATATTGTTTTGATTTTAAAATGTCAAGAACTGCCCCGGCCCGCAGGACTAGTTCAGCAGGGACCTAGGATATGGAGCTGAGAGAGTGAAAGAGGGGAACAAGAGACACAAAGAACCAGGGGCAAGACAGGATTCTGATCAAACTCCCCAAAACTTTATTTTTTAACAGCTATTTAAATACAAGTGGAGGGGGGAGGTGTGCTCGGGCGTATGAGAGGGTGGGGAATTCCAGGAGCAGGTGTGGTAATCCAATGGTCAGGATGTTCGTTTCGCCTAGGGCAGTAACCTTCCAAGCACTTGACTTAAGTGATAAGTTTCCAAGGTGAGCTTGCTCTTAAGTATTGGCTCCCGGCACAGGCCCATATCTTCAAGTGTTTTCCCAGACTTACTTTGAGGATTTTTATTGTTTCATGCCTTAGATTTGTATCTTTTATCCATCTTTTATCCATCATCAATTTTTGTGAGTGGTGAGAGGTGTGGGTCCAGTTTCAGTCTTTTACATGTGGTTATCCAGTGCTCCGAGCACCATTTATTGAATAGAGATTCTTTTCCCCAGTGTATGTTCTTGTTTGTTTACCAAAGATCAGGTGGCTGTAGGAGGTTAATTTCATCTTATGGTTTTTTCTATTCAGTTTGAAATGTCAATGTCTATTTCTGTGCCAATACCGCGCTGTTTTGATCACTATCGCCTTGTAGTACAGCACAAAGTCTGGTTGTCTTTGGCTTCCAGAACTGAGACTGAGAGAAAAATGCTATGGAATGCATGTCATTGTCTTCAGGATTCCAAGATTCTGTAATTGCTGCTGCTGCTGCCAGCCACGTGCCTGTGACAGCTGGTCGGAACAGCACTTCCCTTTCGTGGGAAGAGGGCGTGCTCAGTAGTGGTCATTGTTAAAGAGGAGTTTATGTCTGGTACATAAAGAGCCAGCCTCTCTCTGACAGATGCCTGCCAAGTGGCTCCATCTGCCATCCAAAGCCAACAGGACACAGCTCACCGCCACAAGGCATCCTGAAATATTTCTCCTAACTTTAACATCTTAATTTATTCCACTTTAATTTGTTCTGAAGATATTGATCTCACTGCCTTGTTTAGACATATGGTGCAGCCACCTTGGTTTTGAATTTAATAAGTAGTTTATATCTCCAAGCCTGCTGAAGGCTCACTGCATCTGAGCAGGAGACAAAAGGAAGGAGCAAGAGACAGAAAAAGGATTACACCAAGTTTGCTGCCTCTTGGATTCAGGGATCAAGGTGGGGAGGAAAGCCAGGTACATTTTGTAACAAGCATAAAACAAAAGGAAAAATCTCCTTCAGAGCAGAGGTCAGGACATCTGATCCCCTGTGCTGAGGCGCCTTGAGCCAAGCTTGTGGCCTGAAGCCCCTGTCTCTCTCTTGCAATATTAGCTCCTTGCAGGCAGAGTCAGTCTTTGTCACATTGATAATAGCTATTCAATTAAAGCCTGTTGAAAGAATGAATGCATGGTGGTTCTAAATTTCTTATAATAAAAACATCAATTATTAAGTGTCAAAATGTGTCATAAGAAAAGGAAGTACTGTTGAAGAAGTAGAGTGATCAGATCAAATTCCTAAAGACTTGGGGTTCTTGGATAGCTGGAAGAAGGAGCCACAGCTGCATTCCAGGCTCTTCCCAGCTACCCACAGGATGAGGCTGAGATCTGTGAAGGCAGCACCAAATAGCAAATATTCTGAACCAGGATAAAGTCTGCTCAGTAACAAATTCTAGAGGAAGTTAGCTGGTGGGCAATATGGTCTTGTGTTGGGCAAGTGTCGAGGTAGATAGCAGGAACCCACAGCTGCTTTGAAGTCACTAAAATTTTCTGACACTTCAGCTGTTTGTTGAAGTGGTGACTATTAAAGCAGTGTTATTAGAGGGATGTAGATTAGCGAGCCTCCAGTACAAATTCTAAGGAGCAGTCAGCATTTCTTCCCATACGAACAGTTGGGTACCTAGCAAACCATTCAATGTTCAGTGGAATAAATGAATGCTGTAATATTTTTTGAGCTTTGGTGTGACTGAATTAGGAAATGTACAGCTAATTTTACAATTGCTCTTTTTGTCAGTGACATGTACTCTTATTCATTCTGTGGCCTGCCCTATAGAATGGTGGTTTCTGGACATGCCCCCGTTGTGTGCGTTGAGTGAGGGTGTGAGCATGTATTTGTGTATTAAATGTTGCATCTGCTTAGCACGCATAGGTTCCTTTTTCTTTTGTCCTTTAAATTATTTGTGGCCTGTTGTGAATGCTGAGAAAGCTTTTAAAGTCCTATAGTAGCATAATTATCTGAAAATTCAGAACTTGGTTTTTATTGACATCCTGAATTTTCTTGTAAGTTCTTTTTCCCCAGATGTTTCACTGATACATAAACTTGAATATAATGAAGCTAACTTCTTTTACCTCCTAATGTAGCAGAAAGGCCACTAAATTTGGCACAAAACTCAGGGTCCTATGAAGACTCATTTATCAACTTGACCTTCTCTTGGCTACAGGAAGCACTTACAGAATGGCAGAATAAGAACTTCCAAAAATCCACTTCTCCATAAAAACAACAAGAATACTGGTAAAAACTGACAATAAAAAAATAATTTGTTAAATCAGAAGTACGTAAATTAATTAAAGGCCTCCAGTAATCTAAGGAAGATTTATTTAAAATGACTAATCTCAGTAAGAACAGTGGTCCCTGATCACTGTTTTGCTTTGTGATGTGAAGTGAAGTCTTTGAGAGTTTTTTGCTTGATCTATTCTTTCTCCTCAGTTGCACAGTACCCTTGAAGACCAACAGCCTTATGACCATAGTAATTGTGAAAACCAGGAGCCTAGTGACCTCAAAAGCAAAGAACAGATTTAGAGATTCTAAAAAATGATCAGTCATTATCATTATTTGGTCTTGGAAAATTTTCAGAAAATTCCCATTTATGAGTCTTGTCTTTATTTAGCATGACTCAGAGCAATTTCTGTAAGGAAAGTGCCGTCCTTGAGGCCTTGGTTGAAAACATCCGCAGCAATTATTTAATATAAAAGCTGCCCAAGGCAGTAACACCACTTAGGGTGAATCTGGAAATGAAATGTCTGTAGCAGCTTTGAAAAGTTCTGACATATTCCAGGCAATCTGGAAGGTCATGCACATGTACCAGAAAGATTCGAAAAGATTACCTGTATGTGACCTTAAGACCCTTCAAAGCAGGAAGTGCAGGCTTTAGAGCACTGCCAGAGTGTTGAAGGAACTCCTCAAGCCAAACAGTCCGTGAGGGAAGGTGGGAGATTTCTTGGTACAAGGCATGTGAGGAAATCTACCTGAGGAGAAATTTCAGTGGCCTCACAGAAGAATACAGACTTCACAAAATTAATCCAAAAAAATCCCTAGACAACAACAAAACCAGAGAGGGGTTCTGAGAGTTGCCACATCATATTATGTTAAATGTTGAGTTTCAAAAAAAGAGAGTAGGAGGGAAGGAGAAAGGTAATGGGAGCAGCAAAGAAACAGGAAGGAAAGAGGATGTTATGGCTCATGCAATGGGAAACCAAAACCAATCAATAGAAACTGTCCATAGGGAAGCTCAGATATTGGACTTACTAAAATAAATCAAATACAAGGATCTTCAATAAGATTAACAGCTTATTTCTCATAAGAAACCATGGAGAGTAAAGGCAATGGACTTGTTTAAGGTAGCTGTTATAAATATGTTCTTATAACTAAAGGAAACCATATCTAAAGAATTACAGTATATGGGCAGCACCTGTGTCTCAAAGGAGTAAGGCGCTGGCCCCTGTATACCAGAGGAGGAGGGTTCAAACCCTGTCCTGGCCAAAAACTGCAAAAAAAAAAAAAAAATATATATATATATATATATATATATGATATCATGGGATTAGTGTCTTATTAACATTCAAAACCTGAAATAAAAAATGTACTAGAGAGGCTGAATAAGGTTTGAACAAGGAGATGAAAAAAAATCTCAACTCAGGGTGGTGCCCATAGCTCAGTGGGTAGGACCTTGGCCACATACCCCTAGGCTGGCAGGTTTGAACTCAGCCTGGGCCAGCTAAAACAACAATGACAATTGCAACAAAAAAATAGCCAGGTGTTGTGGCAGGCGCCTGTAATCCCAGCTCTACTTGGGAGCCTGAGGCAAAAGAATCACTTAAGCCCAAGAGTTTGAAATTGCTCTGAGCTGGGACAACATGGAACTCTACCCAGGACAATAGCTTGAGACTTTGTCTCAAAAAAACAAACAAACAAACAAAAAAAAAAACCATTCAAGGGCAGGTCAATGGAAGTTGTTTAAATTATCTACTCTGAGATACAGAAAGGAAAAAAAGGAAAAAAAAAAAAAAAAAAAAAAAGGAAAAAATGTATAGAGCCTAAAGAGCTCCATGGGATACTATCAAGGGTACCAATATACCATGAGTTTATACATATTATATTCATATATATATTATATTTATATATGTTTTTGCTTGATACTACATATATATATATATTTTTGCTTAATTTTTTGCTTGATGCTATATATATGTATATTTTGCTTGATACTCATAAAGAAGTTTTTATTTTATGTCATGGGACAGAAGTATGGGAAAAGGGAGAAAATTTTTGGTTTCTCCTACATTAATGCAAAAGCAAACCTTTATAAATTTATTCGGACAGTATTTGCAAGTGAAGGAACTATTTCTTGTAAATATATATAATTAATATCAAATGGGATAATTTTAGCAAACCTTTATAAATTTGTTTGGACAGTATTTACAAGTGAAGGAACTATTTCTTGTAAATATATATAATTAATATCAAATGGGATAATTTTAGCAGTTTGCCTTAGTAGGCTAAGAGTCAGAAGACTTCTTTCACATGCTTTATTATTTAGGACAAGCCATAGAAACACAATGAGCTCTACTTTCCTCATCTATTGTAATAAGTACTATAAATATTTTTTCTGTGTAAGAGAAACAGGTATTTCTGTGAATATGGAAGGGTTATGGAAGACAGACAATGAAATTTGAGTACCTCCCATATGCCAAGCAACGCATTAGAAACTTTTCAAGATATCTTATTTAAACAGCATAATCAAACAAGTATTAGTTTCATTTTTCAGGAAAACCGAGTGTCAGAGAATACAACAACTATTATTTGAGCACTTGTGATGAGCCAGTCTTTGTGAATACAATGGTAACAGTGGTCCTGTGAGAGAGTAACATTACAGCTGAGATCTGGAGATTGAGGAGAGCTGGCCATGTCTAGGGACCATATTCTGGACATATTCTTCTCCTGCCAACTTCTCTCTGCACCTGCACAGATGATATCCCCTATTACATCAGGAACTGGAGTGCCATTCTTGATTCTTCTAAAACCACATACTCATCGAAACAATGGTCTTGAATTGGGAAAGAGATTAATATGTTCAAGAAATAGAGAGTAGAACTTTATTTCTTACATACTTTGAGGGTTAGAATTGTGTTCTAAGTGCACAGAGAAGCCACAGAAGAGTTTCAGACTAGAATATTGTGAACCTCCTATTGGAAGACAGTTCTTGGGTCCTCACATTTCGGCATGTCTAGTGAGGGAAGGTACTGACTGACTGCTTTTCTATCAGACTCTCTCTTCAAGGATGTTTGTGAACAACCTTAGAAGAAAACATTCATACACAAGCTGTGGTATACGTATAGCATGGAATGCTATTCAGCAATTAAAAAAGATGGAGACTTTACATCTTTTGTATTAACCTGGATAGAGTTGGAACACATTCTTCTTAGTAAAGTATCAGAAGAATGGAGAAGCAAGAATCCAATGTACTCAATTCTAATACGAAGCCAGTAGATGGTCTAATACGTGTCCCTATAAGAGAAAAACTGAAATCAATTCAAGGAGGGTGTAGGGAAATGAGGGAGTGGGGAGATGGGAGGAGGGAGGAGGGTGGGAGTTATGGTGTATAGTGCACATCTTTGGGGTGGGACAAAATTATAAGAGGGACTTTACTAACAATTGCAAACAGTGTAACCTAATTCTTTGTACCCTCAATGAACCTGAAATAATAAATTAAAAAAAAAAAGGAAAGTATTCATACAAAGAAATAAAAACTGCCATCAAGGATACTACCTAAAGTATAAATTTATTTTGTTGTTAGTTGCACACTATTTGTCCTATTTGATTTAAAGAAAACTGAATAAAACAATTTCAAAACTGTATCCATAGGGTTATGATATTTAGAGGTAAAATTTGCATGACATTAATAGTATAAAGGAAGAGAACAGAGCTCTAGAGCAAAATTTTTGTATACTATTGAAATGAAGGTGGTATTATGGCAAACCAGTTTGTAGTGTGTTTTAAGTTAGGAAGTCAACTGTAATTCCCAAGGTAATAATTAAGAAAATAGCTACAAAAATATACTAAAAGAATAAACAAATGAATTAAAATAGTTTGATTAAAAAAAAAAATAGGCAGTAGGGCCGCACCTATGGCTCAAGGAGTAGGGCGCTGGCCCCAGATACTGGAGGTGGTGGGTTCAAACCCGGCCCTGGCCAAAAATTGCAAAAGAAAAAAAAGGCAGTAATGGAGGAATAGAGAAATGAGAACATGAAATGTAGAAAACAGAAGGTAAAATGGCAGATTTAAATCCCACTTTATTTTACTTTACCTTATTTATAATAATATTAATATAAGGTAAGATTATATAATCCTACCACAAACATTTTACTAATTATCAATTATTTAGTAATATAAATGGATTAAATTGGATTAATCCCTCTAATCAAAAGGCAGAGATTGGCAGAATGGACAAAAAAGTCATGCTCCAAGTCTATGATATCACAGAGACACTGGTAGGTTGAAAGGAAAAGGATAGAAAAGATACGATATGCAAGCAGTAACCAAATGCTTGCTGAAGTGGCTACAGTAATATCAGACATAACAGGATTGAAGACAGATTTTTGCTAGAGACAAAGTGAATATTTTGAAATGATGAAAGGGTTAATTCATCAGGAAGACACAACAATTACATACACGCCCAATAACCAAGCCCCAAAACCCATGAGACAGAAACTGAATTGTAGGGAAAAATAGACAATTCAACAATAACAGCTGGAAACCTCAAACCTACAATGATGGATGGAATAACCAGAAAACCAAGTAACAAAGTTACTTTGAACAACCTTATAAAACAGCCTCACTTGCCAGATAGCTACAGAATATACTCTGCTGAATGGTAGCAGGCTACATGTTGTTCTCAGTGCACACAAAACACTCTTCAGTGTTTGGATAACTAGGATAGTTTGTATGTTAGTCCATAAAATAAGCCTCAATAAGTTGAAAGTTATTGAAGTATTGCGAAGTATTGAAATCAATAATAAAAGCAAATTTGGGGAATTCATAAATACGTGGAAATTAAGCAAGACACAGGTAAATAAACAATGGATCAGAGAAGAAATCCCAGTGGAAATTAGGAAATACTTTGTGATGTATGAAAGTGAAAATTTAACATAGCGCATTTATGGAATACAGCTATCGTCTAAGCTTGAGGGTTATTTGGAGTTACAAATGCCTACATTGAAAAGAATAATAACCTCAAATTAATAACCTAAACTTCCACCTTAAAAAAATAAGTAAAAAAAGCCAACCAAACCCAAAGCAAGAAGGAGGAAAATAAAGATCAGAGCTGAAATAATAGAAAAAAAATAGAAAAAAATCAATAAAACTAAAAGTTGATTCCTTAAAAAGATCAACAAAATCAATAAACCTTTATAGACTAACCAAGAAGAAAGGTGGTGACTCAAATTATTGGACTCTTTTACTTCTTAAAATACTTATCAATCAGTATAGAAACGAAAGAAAAGGGAACCTGGACTTAGAAGCTGGATGCAGCCCAGTTAATCCTCTGGGTTCCTTTGGGGCAGATTAGTTGATGCCAGGGAGCCAGGGAGAAAGAAGCTGATTCCTCCTATCTCAATCCACAGAACTAGTTTTTCTTGCTCAATGAGTCAGCTGCACGTGCCGTTCTAGTGAATCTCAGAGGGGCTCACTCCCTTTAAAGACCGTGGCACAGAGTCTTTGTAGGTCATAGGTCAGGCTTGGCCAGGAACTTTCATGCCTTTTTCCCAAGCTCTTTTGGGTCCCAGACAAAAGGACTGTTTTCCTGGGTCCTTTCTGGCCTCAGCCTGGCCCTTGCAGGCCTTTTCCCTGAAGCCCTCCCTGACTTCAGCCAGGTCCTTGGAGGCCTTTTTCTTGCGGTAGTTTAATGTTTGTGCCAAGCTGTCTCATGAAGCCCCCAGTATGGCATACTTGTATATCTATTTTCACCAGTCCATTTCTTTGTGGAAGCTCATGTCTTCACCCATTATCTGCATATGTCACTCTGATCACAAAACTTTCATACAGTCATTTCATTATTATATCAATTTAACTCTACTCCCATAATCCTAACTTCCCTAATGTTCACCCACAGGGTTGATTCTACTTGTTGGCAATTGTGAATTGAACTGCAGTAAACATTTTAGTGCAAATGCCCTTGTGGCAAAATTATTGTTATTTTTTTTTCTTCTGGGTAGATACCTAACAATGAGATTGCTGGATCAAATGGAAAGTGTACTTTTTTGGTTCTTTTGAGAATTATCCATATTTTTATCTATAAAGGCTATATTAGTTTGTAATCCCACCAGCAGTGCAAAAATGTTCCTTTCTCTTATCATCCACACTAGAATCTGCATATTTGGTATTTTGTGATTTGGGCTAATCTTACTGGGGTTAGGTGATATCTCAGAGTGGTTTTGATTTGCATTTCTCTGATGATTAGGGATGATGAACATTTTTTCATGTGTTTATTGGCCATTCGTCTGTCATCTTCAGAGACATTTCTGTTCAAGTCTCTTGCTCACTTATAAATGGGATTGTTTGCTCTTTTCCTGTTGATATAATTTGAGTTCTCTGTAAATTCTATTGATCAGCCCTTTGTCATATTTGTAGAATGAAAATATCCTCTCCCAACTCTGAAGGCTGTCTGTTTGCTTTAGTTTGCTACCCTTAACTGTGCAGAAACTTTTTAGCTTAATCATGTCCCATTTATTTATTTTTGGTGCTGTGATTGCTCAGGGGGTCTTTCCAGCTTCTTTTATTCAATGGATGTACTTTGAAGTTGTCTGGAAATGGAGCTCTATTTACTTGCTTTTTTATCCCAAGAAGCTTTACTTCACTTTCCCAGGTTCTCTGTTAATCCTAACACTCCGAGTTTCTCTACCACCCAGTTGCTCTGTAGAGTATATAAACATTTCAAAGCTTCCAAAGAAAACACATATCTTTAAAAATTAGTGTGTGCATGTAAAACTTATGGGTGTGAAGTGTAAAAGAAATAATTTTAGTCTAGCAAGAGAAATGATTTCAGTTAAGTGAAATACATTTCATTTTTTTCAATAAACATTTTTTGAAGTGCCTTTTCTCAGACAGTAAATTCTGGAGGCACTGAGGTAGGTGAATATATTTCAGATAAAGTAGATATAGTCATTAAATATAGATGTAAGAGCATTGAAAAGGAATAAATAGAAAATCTGAGTTTTAATTCTGAGATGGGTAAATCTATTAAGACCTTTAAGTCTTAGATTTTTATTATAAAATACATAATAAATGTATAATATTAAAATATATATGTGTGCTTCCATATGCATGTATAACTACTGTGAGACATGTAGCCTACTCTTAATATTTATCAAAGGGAATAATAATAAAACTAATATGTAGGATAATATTTAGAAATAAACATATCCTACATCAAGCACACAAAGTGAACTCTGTGTGAGTTTAAAATGACTTGCTTTTCTTCCAGAGGCTTAAGGGACCTGGGCCCCCCTGAGGCACACACAGAGTTGGCTTGCCTGGAGTTAAAAAATTCCACAAGCCCATTCTCTGAAGCTGTGCATCCCATGAAGCCTGAG
>CAUYPK010121286.1:0-10731 GCA_963574355.1 Loris lydekkerianus | reverse complement strand
ATTCTGGTTATTAGACCTTTGTCAGAGGTATAACCTGCAAATATTTTCTCCCATTCTGAGGGCTGTCTGCTTCCTTTACTTGACTGTGCAGAAGCTTTTTAGTTTGATCAGGTCCCAGTAGTGTATTTTTGATACTGCTTCAATTGCCTGGGGAGTCCTCCTCATAAACTATTCACCCAGGCCTATTCCTCCAAGAGTTTTCCCTGCACTTTCTTCAAGTATTTTTATAGTTTCATGTCTTAATGTTTTATCCAGTGAGAGTCTATCTTAGTTAATGGTGAAAGGTGTGGGTCCAGTTTCAATCCTGTACAGGTTGCCAGCCAGTTTACCCAGCACCATTTGTTAAATAGGAAATCTTTTCTGCACTGAATGTTTTTAATTGGCTTGTCAAAGATCAAATAATGGTAAGTAGCTGGATTCAGCTCTTGGTTCTCTATTCTGTTCCAGACATCCACTTCTCGGTTTTTGCTGTTTTGATCACTATGGATTTATAGTACAGTCTCAGGTCTGATAGCATGATTCCTCCAGCTTTATGATTTTTATATTTAATAGATAGATTGCACAGATAGAAAAATGACAGATAGCTGGACAAACAGAAGAAAAAATACTGATAATATGGATGCTATTTGGAGCATTAACAATTATTAGTGATTTAAAAAAATCTCCCCTGAGTAAAATCTTCAGTTGTACATGCAAATTTATTTTATAACCAAAAAATGATATATCCTTTTTTTTTCTTTTTTTTCTTTTTTTTTTTTTTTTTTTTTTTTTTTTTTTTTTTTTTTTTTTTTTTTTTGCCATTTGGCCAGGGCTGGGTTCTCATGCAACACCCTCTTCATATGGGGCCTGCTTCCTTTGAATTTTGCCACAGGCCACACCCCTGGAATACTATTTAAAGGACCTGTGACACCTATCCTAAAATGTTCATTTGAAAGGAGGTTACAAGTGTATTATGCCTGGCTACAGCCACAATTTTGTCATAGTATCATAGGTCTTAAGCATGTCTACTTTGATTGAACCATCAAGGTAATTCTACTCTTTATACGTGCTGAAAATCTTTGTTGGTTGGTTTGTTGGTTTGTCTGTGCATGTGTGTGTGTATGGGTATTTTTGAGATACTGTTTCCATATTTGTCCCAGGCTAGTTTTTCATTGCCTCATTGTAGATAATAGCAACCTCAAACTCCAGTATTCAGTAAATTCTCCTGCCTGAGACTTCCATGTGGCTAGGACTACAGGTGCCTGTCTCAATGCCTAGATGATTTTTCACTTTTTAGTAGACAAGGTCTGACACATGCTCCATTCTCAGTACACCCTCCTTCAATAATTCCACTCATCTCAGCATGTCAGAGGACTGGGATTCTAGGTGTGAGCCAACAAGTTTGGTCATTTTCTCATTCTTTGTTTCCCTCCCTCACTCACTTTATCCTTCATCCTCCCCCATTTTCTCTCTCTCATTAGCTTGTTCTCTCCATTCCTTTCTTTCCTCTATCTCTCTCCTCTAAATCTTAAGGGAAACTTCTCAAGTAAAAAAGAAACAAGCTATACAAGTTATCCCTGAATGTGTAGTGTTGAACTTTATACTTAAATTGGTGAATTCAGGAGTGTGTAAAGTATATCTGAATAGAGTTATTATTTTTACTGTACAGCCTGTAATCTATGAGGAAAGTAGAAAACAACCTTCCCCAAAACAATCATTCATTAGCACCAGAGCTCACCTAGAATCCAAGCTAATTCAGAGACCATGTGTGAAAGATCACTGGAAACTAAGGGGTTTCAGACAAGCCTGAGCAAAATAGTAAGACCCCACTTGTCCAGGTAATTAGTTCAAATCTTCCCCAGCCAGGTTGGCATGCACCTATACTTTCAGCTGCTCAGGAACATAAATTCAAGAGGATCACTTGAGATTACCAGCTTGCACTTCCTTGTGCTATGATGGTACCAGTGTATTTTTTCTGGGGTAAAGGGAGAAACACAGTATCCAATGTATAAGAGAGATACTGTATAGTTACAGGAAGTCTTGTAGCATACAACATATTTTATACAGATATCCCAAATGGGATTTATTACCAGGATTGCCAGTCCAGCTCAATATGGGAAATTCAAGTAATAGAAAACTCTACATTAATAGAATCAATAAGGAAAACCACATGGTCACGTCAAGAGACACAGAAAATGCTTTTTACAGAGGCAACATACCTTGTTGATAAAGACTTTTAAAATTATTAGATGAGGGGAGGCGCCTGTTGTTCAGTGAGTAGGGCCCCGGGTCCATACACCAAGCATGGCAGGTTCAAACCTGGTTCTAGCCAAACTGCAAGAACAATGAAAAGAAATATTAGATGAGAAGGGAAGGTCTTCAGGACTAGTAATGGGATTTAAAAACGAGTGGATACATATAACTATATTGCTGATACATATAGCTGTATTCACACAATAGGATATTTTTCAACAGGCTATGTTAACCAGTGTGATGAAAATATGTCAAATGTTTTGTGAAGCTAGTGTATGATGCCTCTTGATAATATCAATGTACACAGCTATGATTTAATGAAAAAAGGAATGAAGTGCACATTTATGTCACGATAGAAATGTACCTTTATATCATTCTGATATGAGAACAAAGCTACTTAAAAATACTGCAGAGAACATGACTGAACTCAGAAGAAAACATCAAGACAAGGCCAATTGTATGCTAGGAGAAGGGCACAGTTGGGGAAAGGTGGTTGGGATGTGAAAGTGACTGCTAGTAGTCATTGATGCTCTTTGTGTGGGGGACAAGACACATTTCTAAAATTAGATTGTGATGATAGGTGTACAATTGTGTGACTATACTAAGAAACATATGTATACATTCAAAGGGTGAACTACTTATTCAATGAATCTACTTAAAGAGGTTTTATAAAACTTCAGGTGCTCAAGAGGTTCACAGAATAAGAAGTACACAGGACATAGAGTACTTGAGAGACAGACAACCCTATCTCCCAGCTCATACACCTGTTACCAATAATTGACATGGAAGCCACATTCTTCCATCCTACCACACTTGTCATTTATTTTTCCTTGTAGCAGAGTCTAACAACTTCCTACTGGGTAGAGTGCCCTGATGTCATCCTAGCTAACCACAATCTCAAACTCCTGGGTCAACAGATTGTATTGCCTAAGTTTCATGAGCATGTGGGAGCCCAGGAGCTCCCTGAAAGTGCCCAGTTGCTTCAAACCACCGCTTCTGCTTCCCAGAGTGTTAGCATTACAGGTGTGAGCCACCACTCTAGACTTTGAATTTTGGATATTTTTCAAACTATGCTTGGTGGCCAGTGGTGATGCTTCATGCCTGTCATCTTGGCACTTTGGGAGGCCCCGTCAGTTGAATTGCCTGAGTTTCAAAATTGGAGACAAACCTGAGCATGAGTGAGATCCCCATCTATGAAGAATGAAAAAAAAAAAAAAAATGCCTGGATGATATGCAGGAGCCTAGAGTCCCCATTGAGCATATAGGTTCCCCTTCAGACAACACGTGAATTTGGCTGTGAGCTACGATACCAGGCCATTCTACCAAAGGCAACAAAATGAGATTCTTTCTCAAAATGGAAATGGAGAAAATCATTGGTGGGAAATTACCCCTCATTTTTACTTTTCAACACAAATCTAGACTTGAAATTTTTCCTCTGGATTAGATGTCAACTGGAGAAATTATTCTCTCATAGGGAAAGTATTTTCCTACAACCTCTATTAATCAACCCTTCAGATTTTAGGTAACTCTGACCCTTGATATCCTAGATTCTTGTAGTGACTGGAAACTCCACACACAATGAATTCTTGTCTCAAATCAGGCTTTTCCTATGCAAAGTAAAATGTCGAGAGGATACCCTCCACCTCTTCTGTTGAACTCCTATGATCTTGGTCAATATTCCTTTGTCTGCATCAGTCTGAACCCAAGGACCAAACATTTCTGCACAGCAGCTACACATTTGATCGACTGCCAATATGTTAATGAACCAATCCCAAACCTGCTTATCCTGTCAAATTGTTCCCCCCACCCCCGTCATCACAGTAAATATCCTCCTTTATGTAGTCCCATATTCTTTATACCTACTGACCACTCCTCATTCTTCAGCTCTTGGAAACTGCCTAGCAAATTTTCTTTCTTTCTTTCCTTCTTTCTTTCTTTCCTTCTTTCTTTCTTTCTTTCTTTCTTTCTTTCTTTCTTTCTTTCTTTCTTTTCTTTCCTTTCTTCTCTCTCTCTCTCTCTCTCTCTTTCTCCCTCCCTCCCTCCATCTCTTTCTTTCTTTCTTTCTTTCTTTCTTTCTTTCTTTCTTTCTTTCTTTCTTTCTTTCTTTCGTTCTTTCTTTCTTTCTTCTCTCTCTCTTTCTCTCTCTCTTTTTTCTGTCCTCCTTTCCTTCCTTCTTTCTTTCATTCTTTCCTTCTTTCTTTAGTTTATTTTTTTCTTTCTCCATCCCTCCCTCCATTTCTTTCTTTCTTTCTTTCTTTCCTTCATTATTTTCTATGAGAGAGAATCTCACTGTATTTCCCATGCTAGAGTGTCATGGCATCAGCCTAGCGTACAGCAACATTCAACTCTTGGGATGAAGGGGTCCTCCTGCCTCAGCCTCTGTAGTAGCTGGAACTAAAGGCAAGGAACACAAATCTTCACAGCCTTTAATATTTTAGTATAAACTGGGTGTGTGATTGGAGCTGAGGTTATCTTGCTGTCGCTCAGCCATGTCTCCAACCCCTGAGCTCAGGGGATCAGCCCAACTTAGTCTTAAAGAACAACTAAATATTGTAGTCATGTGTGGCAAAAGACATAGAACTCCACTTAAGGGGTTTTGAGGTTCTTTGGGGAATGTCCAATCCTCATGCCCCAGTGACACATGAAGATTATATCAGGACAGTTTCAAATATCCATGGTGGCAGATCTCACCACAATTATGCCCAGTTCTCTTTTTGGCATATCAGGTTTCATTAGTGATTGTGTACTCACTGTGGGACCCAAAACATCTCTTCTCATTGGTATGTGGTGAGGAAGCCAATAGTTTGCATACACCTTGCCCAGAGATCAAAAATTTTGGAACTTTCCAGATAGGCTGATATTTCCCAGATCAGAATAAAGAACTGCAGGTATAGAGTACACTATTGGACACATTTCCAGAGCAGATTTTAAGGGAGAACCTTCAGTAGGACACCTAGCATAAAAAAAAAAAAAAAAAAAAAAAAAAAAAAGCCTATTCTAAAGAAAGAAAAAAAAAATCTCAGGAAAGGTAGAACTGTGAATCGTGTGACATTCCTTTCAGGTCTGTGAAATCACTTTCTGATCTTTGGGTTTGGGTTCTAGGTATGTAACATTCCAGGGAAGCATGAGATATAAACCACACTCTTCAATTCTCTTAGAAATCCATGATTTGAAAAGGACAGGAATGGTTGATGAATAACATGGCCAGATATACAAGCAAATTTTTGAAGCAGAAATTGAGTGTCGAGAACAGAACTACTCTTTTGTAACATTTTGAACCCAACAACAAACCAGGATAGCCCCTACACATGATTAGCAGAAATAAGGTTAAGCATAAACATGGTAACCCAGGGCAACACACATTGTGATGTCATCCATGGTGACCATAACCATGAAGTAGTGACTTTATCCAGTAATGTCCTGGGATCCTGGCTTCTGGACAAAAATATAATGTGGCCATTTCAGCACGCTTCTTCTGGTTTCCCTCAAGGGAAACAGACAGAGAAAGGATCTCCAACTTGTGCCTTATTGATTCTATTGATGGTTGAGATTCTTGGCACTAGGCTGACACAACGTTTGAGATTTTGTACAGCAGTGTGACTCAGGCTGTATCACAGCTGACGTAACTTCATGTAGTCACTGAAGTAGGGAGCTATTTGTTTTTTGTTGTTTTTTATTCTTCTTTCTTGGAATCAGAGTTTTGCATTATCACCCTTTGTAGAGTGTCATGACATCACAGATTACAGCAATATCCTACTTCTGAGCTTAGGGAATTCATTCGCCTGATCCTCCCAAGTAGATAGGACTACAGCAGGGCTGGCTTCAAACTCACCACCCTGGAAATATAGGGCTGGCATGCTACCCACTTTGCTACAGGCAACATCCCTGGAATGCTATTTCAAGGACCTGTTTGACACCTATCACAAAACATACATTTCAGAGAACGTTATAAATTTACTATGACAGGCTACAGACTCAGTGTGGTCATAGATTTACAGTTCTTAAGCATGTCTACTTTACTTGAACCATCATGACAATCCTGGTCTTTTTAGATGATTAAAATCTCTGTTGGCTGGTTTGTTGGTTTGTCTGTGCATGTTTGTGTGTATGTTTTTTTGTTTGTTTGTTTGTTTTTGTTTTTGTTTTTTGCAGTTTTTGGCCAGAGCCAGGCTTGAACCCACCACCTCTGGTACATGGACCCAGCACTCAACTCCTTTGAGCCACAGGTGATGCCCATGTATAGGTATTTTTGAAATACAGTTTCCATATGTGGCCCAGGCTAGTTTTCTTAGCCTCTGCCTAGATCATAGTAACTATAAAGCCAAGGATTCAGTTAGCCCTCCTGCCTGAGAATCCTAAGTGCCCAGGACTACAGCTGTCTGTCACAATGCCTAGACAATTCTTCACATTTTGGTAGAGACAGTGTCTGATTCTTGCTCAGTTCATTCTCACCACCCCCTCCTTCAAGATCTCCACTCATCTTAGTATGACAGAAGGCTAGGATTATAGGTGTGAGCCAGCATGTTTGGTCATGTTCTAATTCTTTGTTTCCCCTGTCCCTCCCTCCTTTTGCCCCTCCCTCACTTTATTCTTTCTTCCTACAATTCTCTGTCTCTGATCTGCTTACTCTCTCCATTTTTATTTCTTTCCTTCATTTATTTCTTTGCTCTATCTCTGTCCTCTACAACTTAAGGGAAAGTTCTCTAACTTCAAACAATAAACTGAACAAGTGACCCCTGTACTCTTTACTTTATCCTTCCTTCCTAAAAATTTCCGCTGCCTCTCATTAACTTCCTATCTCTATTCTTCTCTTTTCTTCATTCATTTCTATCTTCTATCTATGCCCTCTACACCTTAAGGGAAACTTCATTAGTAACAACAACAACAACAACAAAAAAAAACCTAGACAAGTGATCCTTGAATGCTACAATTAAAATTCATGAATTTTAGAGTATGTAAAATATATCTGAAAGGAATTGTTATTTTTTAAACTACAAGCTGTTATCTATGAGGATAACAGAGAAAAACCTTCACCAAAACATAATCATTGATGAACACCATAGCTCATATCTGTAATCCCAGCAATTTCAAAGGCCAAGGCAGAGCGAGAAGTGGAAGCTAAGGGGTTTCTAACCAGACTGAGCCACATAGCATGATCCTACTTGTCCAGGAAATAAGTGCAAAACTTCCCTAGCAGGAGTGGCATGGACCTATGTCCTCAGTTGCTCAGAAGCATAAACTCGGGAGGATTACTTGAGGTTAGCTGTTCGCATTTCCTTGAGTCATGATGGTACCAATGTATTTTTCTGTGGCAAAGGGGGCAACACAGTATTCAACCTACAACATAGATACTATATAGGTGCAGAAAAAGTCAAGTTGCATATTATATATTTTATACACATATCACAAATGAGATTTATTATGAGGATGGCCAGCACAGCTCAATATGGGAAAATCAACTAATAGAACACACCTCATGGATAGAATCAAAGAGAAAAAACACATGATCTCCTCAAAAGACACAGAAAAGACTTTTGACAGAGGTAGAATATCTTGTTGATGAAATATTTTAAAAATATTACATAAGGAGAAGAGACTGTTGCTCAGTGAGTAGTCCCCTATCCTTATATGCTGAGGGTGGCAAGTTCAAATCTGGCCCCAGCCAAACTGCAACAAAAACAACAAAAAATTAGTAGATGAGAAGGGACTATCTTCAGGACTACTAATGGGATATACACCTGACTGAATACATATAACATGCTATATTCACACAATAGAATATTTTTCAACAATCAAAAAAAAAATAAAAATGAAGTGCATATATATGTTACAATAGCCATGAAACTTAAAATCATTTTATTAAGGGAAGAAGGCTACTTACAAAAAACCACACAGAGCATGACTCAACTCAGAAGAAAACATTAAAACAAGGCCAATTGTCTGCTAGGAATAGAGGGCAGGCTGGGAAGGTGGTGAGGAAGATGGAAGTGACTGCTAGTAGGTATTGATGTTCTTTTGTGGGGGGAGGAGACTAAGTTCTAAAATTAGATAATGATAGCTGTACAATTGTGTGACTATACTAAAAAACACCCAATAATACACTTTCAAAGGGTGAACTACTTATTTCAATGAATCTACATGAAGTTGTTTTCCAAAACTTGAGGTGATCAAAAGGCTCACAGCAGAAGATATAACCAGGTCATGAGAAAACTTGAGACGGTCAACCCTTTCTCCCTGCTCACACACAGGTTACCATGAATTGACATGGAAGATACATTGTTCCATGCTGCCAAAGTTGTCATTTCCTTTTCTCCTGGAGACACAGTCTGACACCTCATCCCTGGTAGAGTGCCCTGACGTCATCCACGCTAACTGCCATCTCACATGCCTGGGTCAAAAGATCCTATTGCCTCAGCCTCCTGAGCACGTGGGAGTCCAAGGGCTCCCTCACAGCTCCCAGTTACTTTGCCCCATGCTCTTCTGCCACCCATAGTGTTAGCATTACAGGTGTGAGCTACCATTCTAGACCTTGAAGTTGGATATTTTTCAATTGTGGTGGTAGCCAGTGGTGGTGCTTCATGCCTGTCATCTTGGCACTTTGGGAGGCCGTGTCAGTGGGATTGTCAGAGTTTCTGAATTGGTGACCTGCCTGAGCACTTGTGTGATCCCATTCTCTGAAGAATAAAAACCAGCCTGAAGTTATGCAGGTGCCTGGAGTCTGTGATGATTGAATAGGTTCATTTGATGACAACACTTAAAGTTTGTTGTGAGATATGATCCCAAGGCAATCTACCGAGGACAACAGAAGGAGACTCCATCTCAATACATAAATGGAGAAAATCATTGGTAGAGAACGTACTGCTCATTTTTACTTTTTTTTTTTTTTAGTTTATTTTTTTTTTTTTATTAAATCATAGCTGTGTACATTAATGCGATCATGGGGCAACATACACTGGTTTTATAGACCGTTTGACACATTTTCATCACACTGGTTAACATTTTCTTAGTTATTGTGTTAAGAAATGTACATTTTACATTCACTAAGTTTCACATATACCCTTGTAAGATGAACCACAGGTGTAATCCCACCCTCCCTCCCCTTCCTTTCTCTCTTCTCTCTATTCTTCCTTATAACTGGGTTATAGCTTTCATGTGAAAGCCATAAATTAGTTTCATAGTAGGGATGAGTATATTGGATCCTTTTTCTTCCATTCTTGAGATACTTTACTAAGAAGAATATGTTCCAGCTTCATTTATGGAAACATGAAAGAGGTAAAGTTTTGACCACAGATCTAGATTTAAAAATTTTACCCTATATTAGATGTCAAATGAAGAAAGTATTCTCTCTTAGAGACATTTTTTCCTACAACCTCTATTAATCAACACTTTGGATTTTACATAACTCTGACCCTCTGATATCCTATATTATTGTTGTCACTGGAAACTGCAAACATAATGATTTCTTGACTTAAATCAGGCTTTTCCTAAGCACACTGAAAGATCCAGAGAATACCCTCCACCTCTTCTGTTGGGTTCTTCAATCTAGGCCAATATTTCCTTGCCCTATTCATTATAAAAGTAGGGTCAAGACAACTTTGGAGGACACCTACCCATTAGACAAACTGGCAATATTTAAATGAAGCAATCCATAACCTGCTTGCCTGAGTAATTATTCCCCAGTCGGGGTCACAATAAACCTCCACCTTTATGTCATCCCAGATTCCACCTACCTAATGACCTCTCCTAGTACTTTGGCTCTTGGAAAGTGCACTAGAAAATCTTTCTTTCTTTCTTTCTTTCTTTCTTTCTTTCTTTCTTTCTTTCTTTCTTTCTTTCTTTCTTACTGTATGTCTTTTATTTCTTCCCCCAGATCTTTGAGTTCATTTGAAATTTGTATTCACTCTTTGGAATGTATAATAATGGATGTGAGCACAGCTTTCAAGACAACAGAGACAGAAAAAGAAGATAACAAAAATAGTATTCAGAGAAAATAAACCAAAAATATCACACTCGAAGATGCAGCAGGAGTGGAGGGAATACCCACAGCTGTTGCAACAGTATCTCTAGGAAAAACCAGCTGTTATAATTTGAGGGTTTAAAGGCATATTTCCTTGCTTCAAGCATGCTATATTTTTAATCCTGCTGCAGGGTAGATAAATATAGACTTTTTCTTAACTTTCAGTAACAAAAGGCAAAATAGAATAAATTGGGCCTGTAAGACACAGTCCTGAATGTAGGGTTGGGATTCAAAGTGAGTTGGGGAAAGTCAAGATGGAAGAAGGTGTGGGGAATTAAAAGATGTTCTACTAAAAATACATGAAACAAATATTTCTTTGAAATACTTATCATTTTAAGTTTTCATTATACACCTTAAGGTACTTTTCATTTTGTATTATTCACTTACATTATATACTGAAAATAAAATATTGTAATAAAACAAGATCTGAGAAACACAGTAGAATCCCTCAGTAACAGAATGGAGCAAGCAGAAGAAAGGAT
>CAUYPK010121285.1:0-73743 GCA_963574355.1 Loris lydekkerianus | reverse complement strand
CTCCACACCATTCTACTATACTCCACTCCATTCTATTCCACTCCACTCAACTCCATTCCACTGCACTCTATTCCACTCCACTCTATTCTGTCTCCCTCCACTCCACTTCATACTATTCCACTCCACTCTACTCTATCCACTCCACTCCACTCCACTCCATTCTATCCACTCCACTCCACTCCACTCCACTCTACTCTATCCACTCCAATCCACTCCACTCCACTCCACTCCACTCCACTCTACTCTATCCACTCCAATCCACTCCACTCCACTCCACTCTACTCTATCCACTCCATTCCACTCCACTCCACTCTACTCAACTCCATTCCACTATACTCCACTCCATTCTATTCCATTCCACTCAACTCCATTCCACTGTATTCTATTCCACTCCACTCTATTCTATCTCCTTTCACTCCACTTCATTCTATTCCACTCCACTCCACTCCATTCTATTTCACTCCACTCTGCTCTTCTTCACCTTGCTTATTCTATCCCCTCAGCCCCCTTACTCCACTCCTTTCCATGCCACTCCATTCCATTCTATTTATTCCACTTCACTCCATCCCATTCCACTCCATTCCACTCCACTCCATTCAATTCCACTCCACTCCACTTCACTCCATCCCATTCCACTCCATTCCATTCCACTCCATTCTTTTCCACTCCCTCCATTCTGTTTCATTATATTTCATTCCACTCCATTCTATTCTACTCCACTCCACTCCATTCTATTCCATTCCATTCAATTCCACTCCACTCCACTCCACTCCATTCTATTCCACTCCACTCCACTCCATTCCATTCTATTCAACTCCACTCCATTTTATTCCACTCCATTCCATTCCATTCCATCCCATTCCATTCCATTCCACCCCATTTCCCTCCACTCCACTATTATTTTCCACTCCACTCCATTCCATTTCACTCTACTCCTTTCTATTCCATTCCACTCATTTCCACTTCACTCCACTCCATTCTATTCCACTCCACTCCATTCCACTCCATTCCACTTCACTCAACTCCATTCTATTCCACTCCACTCCATGCCATTCTATTCCATTCCACCCCATTCCACTCCACTCCACTCCATTCTATTCCACTCCACTAAATTCCATTCCCTTCACTGCCAATCCATTTTAGTTTTTTTTTTGAGACAGGGTCTGAAGCTATCACCCTGGTTAAGAGTGTTGTGGCATCACAGCTCACAGAAACCTCAAACTCTTGGTCTCAGTGATTGTCTTGCCTCAGTCTCCCAAGTACCTCAGACTACAGGCTCCTGCCACAAAGCCAGGCTGTATTTTTGTTGCAGTTGTTGTTTTAGCAGGCCCAGGCCGGGTTTGAACTCACCAGCCACAGTAGATGTGCCTGGCACCCTATCCATTGAGCTATGAGTGCTGCCTGCTGCCAATACATTTTACTTAATTTAATTCCATTACATATCTTTCCTTTTTTCTTTTCTTTTCCACAAAACTTTATGAAGTATTAAGCACTTTGTTCAGGTCCTGATACAAAACCACATAAATACAGAGCCTACACTAAAAAAAACTCATATTTAGATGTGTTCATTTATCAACCCAACCCACAGCCCAAATAGACAAAGTCATTCCAAAATTTTCATAAACCAGGTGCTGTCTGATAAAATAAGCAAAAGGCACACAGGGATTGTCTTTTTACACAATTCCAAGCAATGAAGTTGAAATGATTTTACTCCTCCTTTAATATTCTTCTAGATTTCAATGGTCATCAAAGGACAGGCATTTTATATCCCAAGTGACTCGTTGTCACCTGTCAAAGTATCTAACCACAGTTGTTTATATTTGACTGTTGCGATTAAAGCTCTAGTTAAACCAGATCTAGCAGAGCTGCCTAGATGAAGGCTTGGGAGTCCTGGGGAGCTGCAGCCGTAGAAACTGGTTTTGGAAAAAGCATAGTTTTTACACACTAGCTTCCCAGGGCATAGTTGTGATTACACCTAAGCTTTAAGGGAAAAACCCTGGAACACAGGATAGCTGGCTGCATAGTCATTCTGGTGCCCTACGTAGGAGCTCATATAAATACCGTTGTGGATTTCACTCTAGTTTCTTACGTGATGCATGTTTTTTCTGTGTATTAGATATATTTGAGCTCAGATGTAAACAAATACTCTTTTAAACTGATGTGAGAATGGAAATTTCAGGTGAGGCACATTTGGCCAAGATGAGAGCCGTTCCAACCCAGAGCAGCCGTTGTCACGAGTAAGTGGTGAATTTCTTACTCATGTCAGTGGTTGTAAGAGTTGGAAAAATGGGGATTTGGGGAGCAGGAAGTGCCAGTTCATCCTTAAGTCATAGATTTTTTTTTTGCTTCAGTTTCCTGTGTTTCTTTCCCACTTTCCAAGCCCAGACAGATCTGAAACCATAATTACCAAGTTAAGAGATGTGGGTAAAAAGTTAGTAAGGGGTGAGAGAATTTGACCATGTTTTTCTTTCCCTACTGTAAGCTCCACCTGGGTGGGGTGATGGGAGAGAAAAAACTAACATTTAAGTCAAATTTAGAGTTTGAGCTATTTCCTGGAGTGGATATTTTTATAAATGGATTGAGAGAGTATTGAGTTTTAAAGTGATATAAAAAGTGACTAGAAAAGTAATGGGGCCTTCCTAACACCTATTCTGAGGCAAGGGAAGAACTAAGACAGGGAAGTCTAATAGTTAAGAAAAAGTGAAGCTAAAAATAAAGTTCCACGAGTTATTCAGTGTACTGGCTGTATTCGTTTTGTGATCGATAAGTGCTTGCTCTCTGGACCCTAGGCAATGTCAAAGGCGGCACAATGAAAAAGAAAACGGCACTAAATGGATGTTAATGCCGATGAATAGTTTTGGGCTTTTACCTTCTTAAATGATTTGGGTTGCTTAGTAGGAAATAGCCAAACACCACCAAGTGGAACCTCAGCTCTTTTGATTCGCTGCAGTTACCCTGTTACTGCCCGCATGGTGGCCTACAACTCTGAATGGAGAGTATAACCAAAGAAATAAATACTGGGACAGAAACACTTTTGGAAAGACTCCTTTGACTGTGATGTCGCTCCTTCTTGTCACCTTGTGGACTAAAGAAGGCCACAGGCAGGAGGGAGGATGTTGATGTGGAGTGTGGCTCTTGCTTATTTTTCACTATGCTCCCAAGTCATTTATAGTGATTCCTGAACCTGCCACGGCTGTGTCCCTCTTTCCCCTCTCTTAGAGTAGAAATGATTATATCATGATTTATGTTCAGGGTCACTTCTAAGACACTGATTTCCATTTCCATCTCCTGGTTTGGGGCCATGGGTAAGCCCTGTCTTTGATTCTGAAAGTGTCAGCCTATAGGAGTGTAGTTACATCTTGGCAGCCTAATTATCTTCATTTTATAAGGAAATTGTAGTCCGATTTCAAACATTTTCTCACTATGTAAAATGACTTCAGTGCAATTAGCAGCCAGGACACAGAGCCCTAGCCCCACTGCAATGGTGGTGTTCTCAGCTAGCAGGTCTTTTCAAGCCATGGGCTGTCTGCGACCATTCACAACCTCCCCACTCCGCTTTTACCTCTTCAGTAGTGCTGGAGAAGGGCTGAGTGGTCAGCAGAGCCCATGATGTATCTGTGATTCCCGCCGTGTGCAGACTGAGGCGCTGCCTCTCACTGCTGCTTTGGGTGGAATTTTCCGTGGTATTCCTGACGAGGGCCTCCGTGGTGTTCCCGACGAGGTGTTCTGTACTATGCCGAGCTGCGTTAAAAGCAGTCGGTGTCTGAGCAGGAGCTGTGTTTCTGGTGCTCCTTACTGAAACTTCTGCTCCCAGTGCAGCTGAAGTAAAGAAACAACAGTTGTAAAGATTATTCTCATATTTATGTATTCTTTACATAAAAACAATTTTACTTAGAAAAGTAAAACCCCTTCAATAATGGACATGTGGATAAGTTTCAGTTATATGACAAAGCAAATATAGATTGAGTATGTGACGATGTTCATTTCATCCACCCTTTTTCCATCTATCAGTTTTGCATGGTAGAGAAGGAGTTGTAGAAACAGTGCTATCAGGGTAAAAAAACGCAGCTCTGTGTACAAGAAAGAATTAAATTCATTCTGTGAACATTTACAGGGCCTGTGAGTTGGCTTCAGGGGGCTGTTAGATCTCCAGCAACTTCACGCACAATTCTGTGCATCTGTATGTGTACTTTTCTTGTGTGATAACCCAATTTATAAATACCGGAACAGAAACACTTTTGGAAAGACTCCTTTGACTGTGATGTCGCTCCTTCTTGTCACCTTGTGGACTAAAGAAGGCCACAGGCAGGTAATTTATCACAGCTGATAATTTATCAGCTTCTCAAGGGTTACACAAAATACCAAGTGGAGAAAAATCACTGCTTGTGACTTGCCTAACCTCACCATGAAGATTGAGGGTTCTTGGAAAGTAATCACTCTTCTTTAACCACAGTGCAAACTTTTTCTAATCCTAATTGTGTGAGTCTCAAATCATGAGACTGTTGTGTTTCCTAAGCTACTATCTTCTGGAAGAATAGTGCATTGATTTAAAATGTAGGAGCTGGTGGGATTCATTTAAAGCTTTGTTTTGCAAGGCTGAACCACCCATATTTAAAAAATATTGATTTAGGAATTAGGTTCATCAAGCCATAACTTAAAAATGTATTCTACCTCTCTTAGGGATCTTTCTTGTATGCAAATTCTGATGCAGTAGAGATTGTCAGAGTCAACATTTCCAACAGGCTCTCCGGTGATGCTGATGTTGCTGGTCTTTGGAACACAATTTGTGTAGCAAAATTCTACAACATGGTTGCATAACAGGAAGCATTGGGAACATTATTTCTTTTATCACTCTTTTACTGGTTCATTCATTCAAACAGCTATTTATTAAGAAACTATTACCGTATACACTCGAGTAGAGGCATCCCAGAGAAGCTATTAACCCTCACATTTTCCCTGCTCTGATCTACCTCACTGGCCTCTCTTTTGAGCCTCATTCCTTTCCAATGTCAGCTGATTAATATATTTCATATAATGTATATAAAGAGGGGAATGAGGCATACAAGGAGGATCAAGGTGGAAAAGGTATTTTTGCCATTTAGCAAGATATAAATATCAGCAATTCTTCTGTAAATCTAATAAAATAATCTTGACTATAAAGAATCCCTTCCTTGAGTTGTAGAGAGTTGTGCAAAGTACTTTATATACAGAATTGACAGATTTAGCAAATAAAAATGTGATGTTCAGTTAAATTAGAATTTCAGATAAATAATACATTTTTAGTATAATTATTAAGTATTCAATATATTCCAAACATATAATAATAACAGATTATATTATTGGTATATATCATATTATATATTAGGAATATACTTACACTAAAATTTGTTCACCTGAAATTCAGATGTACTTGTATTATCTTCTAGATCCCAACTTTGATGGATTTTTGGACATTCCCCTTAGTTCCCATTTGTTTATATTTTTCCAAACCTTGTGGCACTATCACTGCCTTTGTACCAGGGTTACTCATTCTGGATGTAGACCAGGAGATTTTTTTTATCCTTGGAGTGCTTTCTACATGACAAACTTAATTATACTGCTAGTGAGATTCCCTTTCAATGAACTCCAATAAGCAGTCTTAATTCTGTAGTCTTAATTGAGTAACTTGCTTGAATATCTTAAGTAGAAATTTGTTTACTATAGAAATGTAAAAACTTCTATGCCTATTGTGGTCATTTTGAGCTTTGGCCTATGCTGATCTTCTAAGCTGTACAATTTTAGCTCTTAGAGCCTCAAAAAAAATTTTTTTTTAACCATGGGGTTAGGACAAAAACAAACGTCCAAATACCTAGCATGTAATGACATGTCTTAGCATGTCAACTTGCTTATTCTTCTTCACTAAGTAGCAGTTAGTAAGTTTTTATCCCACGAACTTTTTATTAGTTAGCTTACATCATTAATTTAGTGGATAAAACTGAATTCTCCCTAAGTTAGATAAATGGTCAAAACACTCTTGAAATCTCTTCTGCAAGTTAACAGAACTTACTACCATTGCACATAGCTTTGGACTATCTTATAGGAAAAGGTTCAGTCTCCTGTGATTGCCTTTAATTAACCTTCTCAATATATTTTTGAAATCCCCAAACCAAACAAGTTCATTTTCCATTTTAGGCTACCACCTTTTTTTCCAAAGAAAGAAACTACAGAATATTCAGGTCCAGTACCCTTTCATTTGTGTCTGTGTTTTAACTTGGGCTATTTAAGAAGTATGAAAGCCTTGACATTCAACTTTCAAGTATCATGAAATTTAAAACAGTGGTTTGGGAATGTTAGTAGGAATCAGAGTCACCTTTGGAGTTAGTTAGAATATTGAAGCCATGGTCCTCCCCCTTAGAAACTGTGATTTAGTAGATTTGGTGTGTGACTCAGGACCTGCTTTTCTAATAAGTTTTAGTGTGATTCTAATATGCTGCACATGCAAGTGTAACATTTTATTCACATACACAATATGGGCCCCAAAAGAATTCTATTCATTTTTTTTTTTTTTTTTTACTGCAAGCAATTCTCTTGTCTCAGCCTCTGAAGTAGCTGGGACTATAGGTGCCTGCCACAATGCCTAGCTATTTTTTTAAATTAAATCATAAACACATAGATCATGTATACATTAATGCATTTATGGGGTACAATTTGCTGATTTCATACAGAATTAGGAACGCTTACGTCGCACTGGTTAATATATACCTCATTTCATTTACTTAATTATTGTGTTCTGACACTTATATTCTATACATAATAGATCCGACATGTACCCTTGCAATATGCACCATAGGTGTGATCCCACCATTCACCCTCCCTCCATCTGACCTCCCCCCTCCTCTCCCATCTCCCCTCCTCCCTCCTTCATCTTGGGTCATAGTTGTGATCTATTCCTTACTAAGTAGGATATGTTTCAGCTCCATCCATGTAAATGTAAAAGAGGTAAAGTCTCCATCTTTTTAAAGGCTGCACAGTATTCCATGGTATACATATACCACAATTTATTAATCCATTCATGGGTCAATGGGCACTTGGGCTTCTTCCATGACTTGGCTATTATGAATTGAGCTGCAATGAACAATCTGGTGCAAATATCTTTGTTATAAAGTGATTTTTTGTCTTTTGGATATATACCTAGTAGAGGAATTGCAGGATCAAATGGCAGGTGTATTTTTAGATCCATGAATATTCTCCATACTTCTTTCCAAAAGGGACATATTAACTTGCATTCCCACCAGCAGTGCAGAAGTGTTCCCCTTGCTCCACATCCACACCAACATCTGTAGTTTTGGGATTTTGTTATGTGGGCTACTTTTACTGGAGTTAGACGATATCTCAAAGTGGTTTTGATTTTCATTTCTCTGATGATTAAAGATGATGAGCATTTTTTCATGTGTCTGCAGCCCTCAGAATGAGAGAGGATATTTGCAGGTTATGCCCAGCTATTTTTAAAGATGGGGTCTCATTCTTGCTCAGGCTGGTCTCGAACCCATGAGCTCAGGCAATCCACCTGCCTCGGCCTCCCAAGTGCTAGGATTACAGGTGTGCGTCACTGTGCCCAGCCTAATAATTTCTTATGTAGGTATTGAAGGATTAAAAAGTAGGAGGAAAGAAAATCCATTATCAAAATATATAAGGTGATCAAAATAAGTTTATTTTTCTATCTCCTGAATACTTTGTTGAAATAGGTGCTATTAAATTACACCAAAAGTAGTAGATCTTTGGATATTTTGGTGTCTAAGAATTCTTCCAATGTCCTTTAAAATTGTATACGCATTTCCCACTTCATAAAAGAGCAAGATGTTTTGACAAATGCAAGGAAAAGTTTTTACATAATGGAACAATATGTTAAAGCTATTTTTAAAAGCTTTATTGTACCATTGCTAAACATGTTTCCACATTATAACACAATTCCTTCTAGAATACAATTCAAGGTAAGGTGGACTGAGCTGGGTACAATATAATAAGTTTTAGCCCTTAAGTTACACACAGCACCTTTTATAGGTACAAAATGATTTGCAATGACCCCAGTCAAGACCATTTTTTGACAGCATTTTTAAAAGAGTATTTTAGGTTATTAATGAATCTATAATTGGCCCTGAAATAATAATAGAAATAGAATTTTTTATACTGATAATATAAAGATGATAAGCAATTTGTTATTTTCTTTAAATGATATAAATAACTTTTAAGCATGTTGAAAAAATAACTTGAATAGACTCATTTTGGGTAAACAAATTTTAACCATATTGGTACTTGCTGTTCTGTAGGAAGATGCGAACTATAATATTCCTTTTAAAAGTGAATAAATCATCTGGAAAAGAGATGAATTAGACAGAAGATACTTTAGAAAATGATGATATACATAGATCTATGCATCAGCCTACTATCTGTCTACCCATCTATCTATCTGGTTCGCCCTTTGTATATCTGGGTTCAGCGATACATCAGTGGATTCAACCAATCAGTAATCAAAAATAGAAACACAATAAAGGATGATGAACTTATACTGAACTTGAAAAGACTTCATTTCCCTGTTATTATTCTCTGAACAATACAGGACAACTTTTTACATTGTATTAGGTATCATAAGTAATCTAGAGATGATTTAAAGTATATTAGAGGATGGGCTTAGGTTATAGGCAAACACTACCCCATTTTATATAAGGGACTTGAGCATCCTTGGATTTTGGTATTTGCAGGGAGTCCAGGAACCAATCCCCAACAGACAATAAGGGACGACCACAACACACACACACATACACACAGGATTAGAACAGAATAAGGGTAAAGTGAAAGAACAAGAATTACAGTAGTCTAAATAATTATGGGAAATGGTTAAAAGAATAGTTAACATTTCAGAAAATGATATCGGTGAAAAAAAGGATACATTTAAAAAATACATATCGAGGCTGGGCATGGTGGCTTGCTACTGTAATCTTAGCACTCTGGGAAGCCTAGACATGTGGATCTCTGGAGCTCAGGGGTTTGAGACCAACCTGCAAGAGTGAGATCCCCATCTCTAATAAAAACAGAAAGATTACTTAGGTGTCATGGCAGGTACCTGTAGTCCCAGCTACTCAGTAGGCTGAGGTAGGAGGATTACTTGAGCCCAAGAGTTTCAGGTTGCCATGAACTATGATGATAGCATGAACTCTAGCCTGGGTGTCAGAGTGAGACTCTTTGGGGGTGGGGGGGAAGCATATGTAAGTTATTTAAAAAGAATTCAGGATTAGGCCGGGTGAGGTGGCTCATGTCTGTAATGCTAGCACTCTGGAAGACTGAGGCAGGTGGATCACCTGAGCTCAGGAATTCAAGACCATTCTAAGCAAGAGCAAGACCTTGTCTCTACTAAAAATAGAAAAATTAGTAGGGCATTGGGGTAGGCACCTATCATCCCAGCTACTTGGGAGGCTGAGACAAGACGATGGCTTCAGACTAGGAGTCTGAGGTTTCTGTAAGCTATGATGCCACAGCCCTATACCCAGAGTGACAGAATTAGACTCTGTCTCAAAAAAAAAAAAAAAAAAAAGGATTCAGGATTAGAAATAAAGTAAAATTAATAAATAGAAATTGATGCCAAGACATAGCACAGTAAAGCACCAAAGCATATTATAAGCAAAAGGTTTATATTGAAAAAATAATTTAAAGATTAAGTTAAATAAATACTTTCCAATAGCTAATTATTACTCAATAACTGCACTGTGGGTGCCCTATGAAGATGTATGAGGTTATTAAGTATCAAACGCCTGACTTACCTACTAAGTCTGACAGTTGATACCCTTGGCGTTTCACTTTGACACTATTTTTATTGTGAAAACACAATCTCAGTCTTTCAAACACACGTCTTGGCTTGTGATTGTCTTCCAAATTTTCTTTAGAGCAATTTTTGTGAAGCCATAGATAAATCAAGAATTCATGTTATTTTCGAATATGGCTTCTGTTGTGGAACCAATGTAGGGCAGACAGCTTGAAATGCTAATGAACTGACTGGAAGGATGTGGTTAATGAACGCACAGTATGTTGAGGGTTTGAGAAGTTTAGTTCTGGTGATTTTAATCTTCTTCCAGGCTTTGAACCACTTCTTGCAAGGAAAAATATTCAAATCTCAATAAGCCACGAATGCCTTTTGTGATTTCACCACCACTCCCTCCCCAGGTTTCTTCAGTGCTGGCGGGCACAGCCACCACTGGCAACAGGTGTCAACAGGTTAGACACACACTCCGGTGAACCGCACGCTGCTTATTTGAGATATAACTAAACTTTTGATTTGATATTGGACATTTCCTGTTTAATGACTTAATACCTGTTTTGTTCCAATGCCCCATATTTTCTTTTGGGGAAAGGATGAGATAGCAGAGAAGGACATCATGTCTGATGTCGGAGGAAGAATGGCTTACAAGTTTAGGGCTATAAAGAGGTGGGAGAAAGATGCTGAATCAGAGGCTGAACAAAGTCGGAGAAAGGGGAGAGGAAAGGGGGTGAATAACTCGACATGCCCAGAACTGACCAGTCCAGTAGGCCTGACAGACACTGTGCCAAGGGGCCATGATAGCTTTAGGGGGACAGAATGACTGAATTTATTATCTTTGAAAATAAAAAAAAAAATGAATCTTTAGGGTCAAAGTAAGTGTTTTAATTTTTTCACACAGGAGTAAAAATTAGAATTTTAAGGCCAGATGAAAATCTATTATGCTATTTTACTTTTTTTTTCTTCCCAATGGAGAAAGGGAACCACAGAGGCAGAGGAGCCAGGGGAGTCACGTGGGACTCACGTGCGGTCCTGGGTGTGCCTGATGGGTTCATCGACATGCCACAGGCTGGTATTATTTTAAAATAACATATTTCAGAAAATGCTCCACTGCAAGGCCCATGTTGTTATAATGATGGGCAATGAGAAAACAAATCCAAAATGACTGTGACAGACACTCTGACCAAAGTGGGGTCTGTACGCACAGAACACGCTTTCTGTTGTGTCGTTTTCCCTCATAAACGCTTTGTATTTACGAGTACTTCTGCCCGCCGCAAAAGGGAAAACTTGTAATAAAACCTTTTCTCCTGCATGGGCACGGCGGCTCACGCCTGTAATCCCAGCACTCTGGGGGGCTGAGGAGGTATTGCTTGAGTTCAGGGGTTTTGACACCAGCCTGAGCAAAATTTTTCAATTTTCCTCTATTAAAAAGAAAAACAAACAAACAAAACAAAAGGAAAAAAAAAAAAGAAAGAAAGAAAAGAAAAACAAACAGAAAAACTAGCCAGGCGTCATGGCACATGCCTGTAGTTCCAGCTACGCAGGAGGCTGAGCCCAGGAGTTTGAAGCTGCTGTGTGCTATGACTCCAGGGCACTCTAGCTTCGAAACAAACAAACTAAACAACTAAACTTAAAACCAACAAAATATCCCTTTCCTCCCAAGAGTGAATATGATTGCTTATCTTTTACAATGCTTGTGTATCCCCCCCCTCCCAAATTACTACAATTAAACAATTACTTTAACCAGTAATTTATCAAGCCTGCCAACAATATGGTTTATTTCATCAGCAAAATAGCTTTTAGTGATTTCAGCTGCTCGGCCGTATCAGGGAGACTTGAAAATTTCCCTGCAAAAATTTACCTGCCTTCAGACAAATATGGGATTTGAATGAATGAATCCGAAGTAGGTGCTGAGTACATGTGGGACGACTGGCTGGCATCTGTAATTCAACTTACTCTCTTTACAATATGAAACGTGAATGAAAGTAATCTTTTGACAATCATTCAGCTTTTTATAAATGTCGGGAGACTCGGCATCGCTTGGAAAATGTATCCACACCATGGATGTAAATCTTCACCCTTCACCTGGAAGTCTTACAACGACGTAGACACTGTTTGTCTGTGGATTTGTGCTGGTGACGGTGAAGCCCAGGTCAAGTTTTGATGCCTCAGTGTTCCCCTGTCAAAGATTATTGGTGAAGATCTACTAGCCCATCTGTAATTTCCTTTCAGTAAATTTCCCTTTTTCCATATAGACATGGAAGCCAAGGAATGAGTTATTTTCCCAATCAGGTAGATCCATAAAACTTCAGTACTTGGGCCACTGTGCCCTGTGTTGTGGGCTTGAGGCCAAGAGTAGATGTGATTGTAACTTTTGATGGTGAGTCTAAAACTTAGCTTGGATGGAATAGGCAATAGTCACGAGTTTAAAGGTGGCATTCCTCAAAGTAGACCTTAAAGCATTATTCATTTTTTTCCCTTTATTTTCCCCTGTAATTCATTTTTTTTTTTTTTCTTGAGACAGTCTCACTCTGTCACCTGGGTAGAGTGCCATGGTGTCATAGCTTACAACCTCAAACTCTTAGGTTTGAGTAATCCTCTTGCCTCAGCCTCTTGAGTAGCTGAGATGACAGGTACCTGCCATAATGTCTGGCTAGTTTTTCTATTTTTATTAGAAACAGAGTCTCACTCTTGCTCAGGCTGGTATCAAACTCCTGAGCTCAAGCAACCTTCCCATCTCAGCCTTCCAGAGTGCTGGGATTACAGGTGTGAGCTACCACTCCTGCCCCCTATAATTCTAATATTCAACATTTTCTGGAAATTGAAACACATGCTAATTTAATCAGGAAGAAACAAGGTAGTTGAATGAGAATGGAGATAGCTAAATTATGACAAAACCTAGTGGTCACTCAAACGACTATTTACAAAACATGCAACTTAAAAATGATCCTTGAACACTTGTTTAAAGAATAGGCGCTCAATGTGACATGCTAGCAAGGATATATGTTGGAGGGAGGAGTGCTTTCTCCTATTTACACTCTGTTGTAAGTACCTATGTCCTTGTCTGGCTTCCCCACTACCCAAGGAAGAAAATATATTTAGTGATTTCCAAACTTAGCTGCACATAAGAATTACCTAGGAAACACTGTAAAAACGCAAGGCCTGATTTAATTGGCCTGGAGGACGAAGCCCAGGCTCCATCCTCATCTAAAATTATTTAAGCGCTACTGTGTGAGTCTAGCATGTGGCTTGGGCTGAGAACCATGGTGTAGGTACTGCAACCCAACCACAAGCTCTGGCATATAGTGTCAGCTAAATATCACCAGGATACTTGAATGACATCATTAGTGTTTCATTTATAAAATATGAAACCTAAGGTTCAGATTTTTACCTTTACAGGTGTGTGTCCTTTTACTGGAGGAAGTGCAAAGAAAACTCCTATCCTGTGGACATACAACTGGCACATTCGTGCTGCATTTGGTTAGTTTTTTACAGTGGTTTCTCTCGCGAATCAGGATGCTCCATGTGATGGGTCCACAAATATTCATCTTAATCTTTTATCAACAGTTAAGTTTACAGTGGAGCAGAAAAAAGGGGCTACAGCTTATAATTGTGTTAAAGCCAAAGTATGTATTTATTTATGTATATTCAAATATAGGGGTTATTTTGGTACCTGCTTTTAATTGTTTTTTTTTTTTTTTCTTTTTTTCTAGAAATACTTTTTTTTTCAAAACACATTATCAAGCATGTTTTAGTTACGGTGTTTGGTGATTAATTACAAATGGCTTATTCTATACACCGTATTCTTGAAGTGGAATCCATCGCTGGACACAATTCATTACAGGGGTCAAAAAAGAGAGTTTTGTCATAAGTTATTTGTTGTGTTGAATAACTCTCCATTGTATCTGTATCTACTTTTTTATTTTTTCTTTCAGACAGAGTCTCACTATGCTGCCCTCAGTAGAGTGCCGTAGCGTCACAGCTTACAGCAACCTCAAACACTTGGGTTTAAGCAATTCTCTTGCCTCAGCCTCCCAAGTAGCAGGGATTACAAGGCGCTCCCCACAATGCCCGGCTATTTTTTGTTTGCAGTTGTCATTGTTGTTCAGCAGGCTCAAACCCGCCAGCTTCAGTGTATGTGGCCTGTGGCTGGCGCCCTACTGACTGAGCTATGAGGGCCAAGCCGATATCTACTTTTTAAAAAAGTTCCAATTAAAGAATCTTACATTACATACAGTTTGATTGGGAATTGAAAATGAATCTCACTTCCTGTATATAATAATAAAACTGTAATGTGATATTTACAATGTTTCTGTGTTATGTAGGAAAGGCCTTGAGAGACGAAGCACAGGAAAAGAATTGTACAATTTGGTGCCATATGCTGTATATTTTTTTGATAAAGTTGAATTTCTTAATTCACTTTTATATTTTTTATAAAATATATTCATAGCCAGAAATGATATAAATAAGAACAAGGACTATAACTCTTGATTTCAATTGTAGAAGAGTCTACTGTAGTCGGTTGGCATCTAATCAAGTGCTTATTTAGGGGGTTGAGGGGTCCCTGTGGCTCACGCCTGTAATCCCAGCACAGTGGGAGGCCAAGATGGGCCTTGAGTTCAAATATATAATAGCAAATATACAATAAAATTAACTTAAAGAGAAGATTCACCTCCATATAGTATATTCCTCAAGCAAAAATTCCTATATCAGGAGTAAAGTATGCACTACACCAAGAGGCATGTGCCTGTGTGTACAAGTTTTTATGCATCTATACCCATGAACAGTCAGTAAAGCAGACAGCTCCATGGCTGCACATTGATCCTTACCATTCCAAAAGCAAGTTACCTCCAAAAGATATCCACCATTAAATATGAATACAAGAAATCTGTAAAAGTACAACTTAGTATCTTCCCTGTCTTATCAAGCACCATGTTGATATTGTAATAGTTCCTCATAACCAGAGAAGAGAAGTGTCTATGTCACCAGAATGTAATAATTTCCCGATCATTGAGTTTAGTCATTACATATGCTTAGATCTATATGCCTCCATCTAATGGTACTTAACCATGGTGTCTGGGACAAAAGAGAAGCTCAAGAAATATATGTTGAATTAACAAAAGAAGAAAAAAAAAAAAGAAGGAAGAAGGAGTTGAATAAGCAATAGACAGAAGAGACTGCCAGGCTTATTGTGATTCAGATAATGAAGTTTCCCATCACTGGGCACCACACAATCCACTTCCATCAGCTTATGAATCTCCCACAGGAAGAATGTTGGGGTATGTGGACTTCCTTTGAATATAAAAAACCCCAGACATTTAGCAGAAAGACTTTCAGAATTGACTCTAAACAAATAGCTCACCTTTTTTTAAGCAGAGGCTTTCATTGGCCAGATTTCCTTCTTTGTTAACATAAATTTTCATCCAGCTATGAAGGTATTTTCTGCCCTTCTTGACCACTACCCTGGGGCCTTGTTTCTTGAGAAAGAGAGAGGCATTTTCCACCTCCAGGAACCCTTCCTGGTCATAGCAGGTCCATGGGGGTGCCTGGGAGCAGTGGGCCAAGATGGCTGAACGGGAAGGGCCCTGGGAGGAATTGGAGACGGCCAGGCAGAGCGCAGACCTAACGTGCAGGAGCTTTCCATCTGCAGTCCACCTCCACTGCTGGTTCTGGACGGTCCTGTTGCAGGAGCCCACGACCACTTTCTCACTGATGAAAAGACACTGTTGTTTCTGGACATGGACGATCTGAAACCCCTCTGGAAGATGAGAAGAGCATAAAGTACTGCATGCAGCAGACTGTGAGGGTCGCCAGGGAGCAGACCCACCCACCGCCCACCAGCTCTGTCAAGTCACTAGTTTCACTTATATTTTGCTGTTGCTGTCATTTTACATGAATATTCTTAGATTTAACAGAAGTAATTTAAAATCCCAAGGCTAACAATGTAAAATGTCAAAGGGTCACACACTTTTTTTCTTTTTCACTTGTACACAGTTCAGGGAAGAAAACACACCCCTCATTGGAAAATGAAAGAAAGCTTGAAAAAGAAACAAAACTGTTCAAACATTATGATATTTTAGCCAAATTAATTAAGTTTATTGAGGGTCCCTTGTAACCGTTGACTCTTTCCTTATCACCTTCCTCCTTCGTGCTACAAAATCACACCTGTTCCACCCTTAAATTCATACACTACAGTAAATATTTATATACAAATTGAATAGTCTGAATAATTTTTTTCAAATTACATATATTTATCAAAAACTGAAACTTATTTTCCCAGCCCTCCAAACATGACCCCCTAGATAACAGTAATCAAGAAAAGTATTATCACAAACTGAATTTCTTCTAGTTTTGGAGAGAAGCATTTCTCTTCTTTGTGAGTTTCCCTTCACATACTAATAGATTGAAAAGAATCAGCATTTCTCAGTTTGAGAAAATTAAACCCCCACTGTTAAACATCTCTATTAGAGAGCAAGGTATGTAGGCTCAGAAACCATTTTCAATGAACTTTTACCAAAATTGCTCAGCTCTCCATTGAGGACACTGGATTCAGTTCACCAAATAAAACACACCTCGTTTCCTTACCTTTTAAAATTGTATTTCTTATACTTTCTTTAGCAGAACAGAAAAAAAACTATAACCTGTTTGGGAAAGGCATTAGAAATGCTACTTATTATTATATAGTAATAAAAATTCCTCTCCAGAGTTCTTTATTCTCTGCTATAAATACGCTGTTTCAGAAGCCGCCCCAGGCGTTCAGAGCACCGGAGAGCATTTATTTTCTTTTGGAGAGAATCTCCCCAGTGTGGGTGCAGCTGTCTCCTTTTATTCCCCCTCCTCATCGTCTTTGGCTAAACTGTCATGGAGACCTGGCTTCATTTCCACCTCAGTTCAGACCCTTTCCCAGGGCCAGAGGCTCCTGGCTAGCCAGGGGAGCAGTGCCTGGGGCAGACCCACTCACCTGGGGTCCCGAAGATCACGCAGGCAAGAATCACCAAGTAAAATCCAGCCTCCATTTTCCACTTAACAGCTGCTCATGCTTCGCTTGGGGGAAAAAAAAATCTTCCAGATAAGAGAAGCAAAGACTCGGAAGGAAATGTGCCTTCATGGTGGGGGAAAAGTCGCTGACGAGCACTTCCTCCTATTGAATTGTTTGGGGAAGTTTTACACCAGTGTCCTTTTGTCTGTTTCCTTAGAAAGAAGGGATAATGATTACCTCCCTGTTTTTATGTAGAAAAAATTCCAGCCTCAGGAGTAAAATAAATCCCCTTAAATCTTTACCTATCCTCCCTTTGGCACGTGACTATTTCTTAACCTCAAGAGGGGAGAAAGGAATTGTTAATCTTAGATGACGGAAAGTTCCTAAAACATTACACCTGTTCAGGTGATGCGATTCTGCTAAATAAACATGAACTGTGTAATTCATGAGGGTCTGTGACGAGAGGTGTGGAGACATAACCACGTGCTGTTTGTATAATGACGGGCAGGGAGTCTACTGGGAAAACCACGTTAGGATGGCACGTCTACGTCACCTCTCAACTTGGCGGCAAGGTTACATTTTGAGATCATCATCTCCACTGTGGAGATGCAGAGACTCAAATTAAACCTGCTGCGTTATACTTCAGGCATCCCCAAACAGATAAGGGCTTCTGTCCAAATAGGAGAAAAAAGAATATGCTTCACTCAGTATTTCGTATTAAGAGCAGTTTATTGGCAGTATGAAACGACGTTGGCTTTGCTGCATTAAAAATTCATATTTGAGCAGAACACCTCTTGTTTTCTGAGGGTAGTTACTTTGTCTCTGGAGGATTCAAACCTTTCAGAAACGAAAGGACAGACACAGCAGCATCTTTATAAGAACTCCTGGAAATGGGATGGGTTACAGCGTTCCCAAAGGCATCTGCCTTTTCCTGGGAGAGAGATTCCAGGAGGACAACATACTCAGAAATCCCTTCTTAGTAAAAGAGAGACCATTAGTTAAAATTCTTGATACTTTGAGTTACTACAAATTTGTTTTTCCTTTTTAAAGTAAAACAACCCACAATGTAGAAATACAGTAGATGGAATTCTGGAGCAGAAGTCACCTTTATGCCTAATAATAGAGTAAATATACATCTATCCAATGACAGTATTGTGCTCTGGAGTTGATGGAGAGGAAGTGCTATAAATACATACTTAATAGGTAATAGTCTCAAGACACATCTCCATGTAAAATAGTCACTGCTTTTGATTTTTTTTTTTTTTTTTTTTTTTTTTTTAAACAAAGACTTATTTGTTAAAAATCCATTATCAATCACTTAGCAGCAAGATTCTGGTAACCGAGAAAGGTAATAGCACTTAAAACAGGAACAGTTAAACAGCTGACAGTCCATCACGAGATATATTTTGAAAACATTAAAGCATCTAAACAACAATCAGAATGTCTTCAGCAGCTCTTCCAGTCATCCCCTGAGGACATTCGTCACTGAATATTACATACGTACATTCCATGTGGCAGAGAGTCAGCAAAGACAAATGAAGTCCACCCTAGGCTACGTGAGAAACCTGTCAGCCTAGGACCTTCGAAATATCAGTAACTTAGGGATGCTCAGAAAGGCGTTCACATACACAAGGGGCAGGCGAGCTTAACCACGCTGCCCAGCCTTCCACAACCCATGGCACAGCTTGGCTTCAGAGCTTCTCTTTTCTTCCATTGCAGGAAACTCCTTCCAGAAGCCTGGGGTGGGTGCTGTGATTAATCACCCCGAGATTGATGGTCAGCCTTCAACTGATGGTCAGCACGGGACCGTTTCCGCTGCGAGTCTGCTCTCGTACAGGCACAGAGCATGATGCACGAACTCATACTGCTCGCTGGTTTGGACCATTCCCCCTCTGCAAGGGAGAAATCACAGGGTAACTGCTTTCTGCTAACACTTTGTAATCTCAAGCAGCACAGAGACTAAATCAAACCCGGCTGGACACACGGAACAGGGGGCCTAATGATTCTTTTGTTCCCCCTTTTACCTGTGTCCAAATGTCCCAACCCTGGCAAAGTCAGGATGTTAATGTATATTAAAGAAGTAACACAGTGCCTGGTACACACGAGGCGCTTCATTAATTTTACCCATGTACCATTACCGGGGAGGCGCTGCAGCTTAGTGATTAAATACTCAGACTTTGGAGCCAGCCAGGCTGAGGGCAAGTCCGTCCTCCATCAATTATTAGCTGTTTGATCTGCCACATAGTCCGTAAAGCTCTTTGCACTTTTGTTTCCTCCTGGTAACAGTACCAAGTTGGGAAGGCTGCTGTGAAGGCTGAATGGATTCAGTGTAGCCTTACTTCTCAGAAGCCTGATGCTTTTTCTTGCATTAACACGCTTTATGCACTTAGGTTAAAACTGATTGAAATGGGCTCCCCAACCAAAACTCATTTGTAAAATGTTGCTCTTTCTACAAGAAAAAGAAAGTCGACCCTGGTTTATCTGAGTAGCCTGCATGGAAACAACATCAGCTTTTGGGTATACAGGGTGTCTAGACAAAGAGGGCAGGTCCTTAAATGAACTGGAAAAAAGGGGTTGGCCCTGGCATTTTTCCCCTTGGTTATCACTATTTTCGTCACTAGCCGCTCAGCATCCCCCTTGTCACTGGGTTAGTCGAAGGTAGTTTCCTTTAGGAGGAATAATAATGCTTCTCATTTTATGTCCCCGCTTTGGTGATGGGGTCTGGTTCTGCTGCCCAGACTGGACTGCAGGAGGGCTACCACAGTTCACTGTAGCCTTGAACTCCTGGGTTCAAGTGATCCTCCCATCTTTGCCTCCTAAATAGCTTGGACCACAGGCAAGCACCGCCCTGCCCTGCCAAGTTTTCTTATTTTTTTGTAGAGACAAGATCTTGCTATGTTGTTCAATAACTTCTGACCTCAAGTGGTCCTCTTCCTTCAGCCTCACATAGTGCTGGGATTACAGATGTGAGCTACCATGCTCTGCCAGTTGCTTTTATAAACACAGGATCTACATCATTATCTTTTGCTCCTTTATAATAATTATAATTCTTTGGCTTGACAAAGTTCCCAGACATTAATACAAATGTTATTTATTTTTCCTGCTCACTGAGTAAGAGCATCACTTTATTTAAAAGTCCTGTAAAGTATTTGTAACTCTGCAATCACACAACTCACTTTATGTTTTAGTTTAGTTCTGTATTTTAGCCAGTTTTTCCTGGTGGCTATTGGTACCATTTAAAATAATTTTCAGATTATTGCAAGCACTTCAACTCAAAAGCAAGATACATTTTCTCACTATAACATGAGTTCTCCTTAATAACTAAATTGGGCTTGCATCTGTGTTACTCCTCAACCTACATAACCTTAAAGCAGTGAGACTTCCTCCTTCAAAGTAACAGTAATTCAGAAAAAAAAAAGTAATTCAGAAAAAAAAAGTAATTCAGAAAAAAAAAAAGTAATTCCTTGGGCAGGTCGACATGATGCTGAAATGATATATTTGGCAAGAAATAAAGAGGTAAATTCACAGTGTTCAGCTACAGCAACTTGTTAGCAGAAAGAGTACATGGGCCTTTTCCCCTGGAACCTACATTCTGTTGTGCGAAGGTGACCTTCAGCTAAGGTATTTCTTTTTCAGAAGCACACAGCAGAAGTGGCAGCTGCGGATGCGGTGACTCTTCCTTTTCTTAGCTGTATGATGACATCTGGGCACACCTAAAACCATAGCAGGTGCCTGGAAGATGCTGGCTTGGCCTGTGAAGCTTGTTAAATACTAGGGCAGCTCCAGAGAGGAGCCTCCTTTCCTCCGGGGTTTCCCCGACTGCAGGCCGGGTATGGATCTTTGTCTGTGCTCTAAGGCTCTGGTCTTCGACTTCTTCTCACCATTTACACTCACCCTGAGGCAAGTTTTCCCCTTCTGGTATCCTGGTCAGCACTCCACATGCAACTGATGACTGAATGGAGGCAAGTTGAGGTCGGTCTTAACCATTTCATCCTCAGTGGTTCAGCAGAGCACTTTAACGGTGGGAGTGTGTTCACTATGCTGCTCTGTTGATCAAGTCAAAGCGGCTTCAGCCCGTGAAGGTGGGGAAGAGGGGAAGCAGACGAGGCTAGCAAAATTCTCACAGGTTTGAAGTCTTCAGGAGGGTACACGAAGCGCTCTGTTACTTCCCACTTAATTTAGAAAATAAAAATTAAAAAAATTGTCATCAGAGGGATCCTGGGAGACCATCCATTCCAATGATGACAGAAAATAGCTTTTCTGGAAGGAAGCAGCCTGTGACAGGTGGCCAGCTGGCTTCTGCTGGTGAGCTCACTGGCCGTGGTACCTTTAGAGGGAGCTTTCCTCGAGCTTGGCAGGAAAACTTTTGAAGACATCGGAATGAATTTGCCCCTCTCTAACTTTCATCTTATTGGTCAAATAGTCTGAAAACGTCTAAAGGCTCCCCTGTAGTCACACAATAGCTCTCCAGATACTGGAAAACAACCATCAAAGTCCCGTAATCTTTTCTTCTCTAGACTAAACATCCTGTGGTCACTCAATACTTCTGTGTAGCCTGGTTTCTCAGTTACTTACCAGTCTAGGCCCCCCCCCCCCAACCCCCGCTATTTTATCAAATGTGACCTACTTAGAGTGTTGTGTCTACTCCAGTGAGATCTGGTCAGTGGGTGCATTTTCCCCTGGAGCTGCACGTTGTGGACCACCGAGTTTGCATGTGCATCTGCTTTAGCGCTGAGTCCCCCGGGGCCAACAGGGCCTGTGCTCAGCAAGAAGTCCAGGATAGTGAGTAAAGATTTCAGTTAATTATAAAGTCAGCAGGATCTTCTTCTTCTTCTTCTTTTTTTTTTTTTTCTTTCTCTCTTTTCCTCCCTCCCTCCTTTCCTTTCTCTCTCTTTTTCTTTTTCTTCCTCCTTCCTCTCTTTTTAGTAGAGACACTGTCTCTATTAAAAATAGGAAAACTAGCTGAGTGTTGTGGCATGTGACTACTTGGGAGGCTGAGGCAGGAGGATTGCTTGAGCACAGGAGTTTGAGGTTGCTGTGAGCTAGGCTGACTGACACCGTGGCACTCTACCTTGGGCAGCAGAATGAGACTCTGTCTCAAAAAAAAAAAAAAAAAAAAAGGAGAAAAAAAATAGGAAAGAGCCAGGATAGGACCTTTATTATAAAGAATTTGATACCGTGTTATACTACGTGTCCTGTTTAATCCCATTCTACCATCGTTTCCATCTAGGTGGTAGGTCCTTTATTAAGGGCAAGCACAATGTCCTTGTCTTCTCGTATCTGCAAGAGTGAGAAACACTTACTAGCGTGGCTCACACCTGTAATCCCAGTACTTGGGAGGCTGAGCTGGGTGGATTGCATGAGCTCAGGAGTTGGAGACCAGCCTGAGCAAAGTAAGACTGTGTCTCTACTAAAAATAGAAAAAGTAGCCAGGCACTGTGGTGAGCCCCTATAGGCCCAGCTACTTTGGAGGCTGAGGCAAGAGGGTCACCTGAGCCCAGGAGTTTGAGGTTGCTGTGAACTATGATGTTATAGCACTCTCCCCTGGGTAACAGAGTGAGGCTCTGTCTAAAAAAAAAAAAAAAAAGGAGGAAAAGAAAAGAAAAGCACTTAATAATCCTAAGTAAACACCTGGCAATGCTATATTTTCATGTCATGTGAAAACAGATGCAACTCTGGGATGGGGGAAGGGTGTCCCAGGATGCATTCAGTGGAGGCTGGTTCAATGTCTGAACTCATCACAAACATCTTTGAAAATAGTTAATAAATGTCCTATTGCATATATTGGTATACAGAATACTCTGTTGACTTTGTAAGAACTTAAAATTTAGGGTTACCCTTTAGATTTTACTGGTATGAAGCAAATACAGTCATTTTATAAGCTGGTTATAGTAAAAAAAAACAAAAACAAAAACAAAACCTAAGAAGCTAGTATAGTGCCTGAATACAAAATATATTTATGGATTAAAGGTATTTATTCTTTTTCTTCTGTGAGCTAGATTAATTACGGATCCCTCAAGAGCACTCTGCAGTAATTCATCCAGGAGAGCTCCAACTGGTCTCCAGGCCCCTCTTGGGTCCGAGAGAGCTTCATGGTTTTGATGAAGTACCACTTTACATTACTGCTGTGAAGCTCCAATTGTAAGCTGGTTCTGGAAAATGAGAAACAGGGATGCTCTTTTTCTTACTTTTAAAGGCATCACCCAACTCACATTCAAAGAGCTGGCACAAAAATAACCCTTGACCTTCAATAGATTTCAGGTTAAACTCAACCAAAAGTAAGATTTTAAGAGATGACCATGGTCATCAAGATGATGTTTTGGTGGAGGCCTTTGGGGATCCACATAGCTGGACCCTCCCCATTAGGCAGAATTCCTGAACTCACTGCCGTTACTCAGCACATCATATTAAAGTATCTTCCCTATTGGAACGTCCTCTTGAAGGTACTACTTGAGCTAAATTAAGATGGAGACCAGGTCTGAAAAATTCCTGAACAGACCAAACCAAAGATCTTAAAAATAGCCTGACTTGCAAGGCTATAGCTCAACTTAACTTGTGTTCATAGCTGATAAATGCTTATGTTAGAGAGAACCAAAATGTAAACCCCAGCCATTCATAGACAGCCAGTTACATATGATTGAAGAGGGACTTTTCAAGGAGGTACCTAAACAAAGGCCATTTCGTAATGGCAAGCCAATCAAATAATTTCTTTATTTTGCTTCTGCATTTTCCCAGTAAATACTTGCCCCTGGCATTTTGTCTTTGGAACACTAAACCTCTTTTATTGGTGGTGTCCTCTGATCCACGAATTGCTTTGCCCCCAAATAAACTCTAAAAATTGTATTGTGCCTCAGCTTTTTCTTTTATAACACATTTGTTTTTGCAGGAGGTCCATCACATGAAGGGACAATCTCTACCACTGAGCAGAAGTTAGTTTATCCAAAAAAAAAAAAAAAAAAAAAAAAAAGAGTAAGGTCTGATAAGAATGCCAAGGAAACCCCAGTTAGCTGTGAGAGGGTCATGGCTTTGAAAAAGCTTGGAATGTTGAGGGCTCAGGTTCATTACTAGCAGGGACCAAAGTGTCTTAAGAGGGAAAAAGACACCATATATCGTTGTCAAGACAAATTCTGTCTCTGCCACTTATTACCTATTTTACCTTACTACGTAATCTTTGCAGTGTTTAGTTTTCTCATCTGCAAAATGATGAGGCAATAAAAGCAACAGTCCCTACCCGATGGCATTGCTGTGAGAGATAAATGCACCATTCATGTGAAGTGCTTAATACACAGGCAAGCACATGTAAACACTGTACCGCACCTGCTAACTATTATACTATTACTGTTATTCTTTGGTACTCTCTGGTCAAACAGAACCTGTTAGGAGGCTCTGGGGTGAGGCTTCCAAAGGCCTTGGAGGACTAGGAGTAGACCTGGCAGAGGACACAGATTGCCCAGGTCAGGCAAGCCCACGTGGAGAGACCCACGCAGGTTTCTAAATATCGACCAAGAAGTCAGCCACAGCAGAGACAGATGGTGTAGTGGGGAGACACGGGCTTGGTACCTGACAGATCCGGGTTTGCATCCTGGCTTTTGAACCTACTGGCTGTATGATTTTAGGCAAGTCACTTAATCCTTCCCAGCCTGGCTTTCCTCACTTATGAAATGACATTAATGACAAACGTCATCAGGTTGTGAGGATTAAGTGAGCCAGAGCACGTCAGTGTCTGGCTGAAGGCTGTTTGCACAATTCCCAGGAGCCCGGGGTCCTACAGAGGGGCCTGAAGACGAGGCAGGGCCTTCAGGACGAGCTTCTGCTCCCAGCCGTGATCAGGGCAGTTCTGCTTTTTATTGGTTTCCCATGTTGTAATCTGTGAAAGACTTTGTCTGCCAAAAGTTTTCCATTGTTCAAAAAAATATTGGAAGACCACTGGCTTGGAAAACAGTATTTACCTAACCAAGTTTCCAGTTTTGCAAGATGTAAATGAGACACTCCACCAGGCGCTCAGCACAGCGGCTGCCCTTGTGAGTGCTAAGTAAACGCTGTTGGCTCTTTTTCTTCCTCTCAGTTCATGTATGCCTAGCGTGACCATACTTCTGGTTTGCTTGGGGAAGTTGTGGCTGATTCCTGTTGTCCTGGTGTGATTTTTCTTTCTTTCTTTGTTTTTTATTGTGAGACAGAGTCTTCCTCTGTCACCCTGGGTAGAGTGCCCTGGCATCATTATAGCTCAGAGCAACATCAAATTCCTGGGCTCAAGCAATTCTCCCGCCTCACCCCCTGAGTCGCTGAGACCATAGGCAGGCATCAAAATGCTGGCTAGTTTTTCTATGCTTAATAGAGATAGGGCCTCACTCTTTCGCAGGCTGGTCTCCAACTCCCTCCTTGGCCTCCCAGAGTACTGGGATTACAGGCGTGAGCCACTGCACCAGGCCTACCTGGTATGATTATTAATAGAGCCACCTTTTGTTGATAAATTATTTGTTCACCCTAATTATGCCCATCTCATGATATGAAAGAAAGTCATTCCCTCATTGTAAAAGTGGTATAGGCCATGTGGTTCTGATTTCTTTGTGGACACAGACTATAAACTGTGAGCTTTGCCAAGCTGAAGGGGACCCACACTTATCACCCTTCTAGAAATGTCAGGTGCTTCGTGTCACATTAGCCTCAGCAAACATTAAAATACTTGTCTCTGTCTCCATGCAGTGAAGCACGTAGCTGGCTCAGCTGGGGGGAAACTCAGGTTAGGAGGGGAAAAAAATGTAGCTTTTTCCCTTTGCTACCAGAAGGGAGTGTTGAAAAGAAAAAAACCCTCCAGATGCCCAAGAGAGAGATTTGGATTTTAACATGTTAAAATTGTGACCTTTTGTGACTATTAACTCACACATACAGAGAGCAACAGCCTTTCCTGCCGCGCCGCCCAGCCCACATCCGCTCTAATCAGTAGACAGAAGGAATTCTGCAGTGGTGACTCACTTCTGGGCCAACAATGGAACTTATGCTCCTTTAGTTTTTTATTATTTTCAAATCTGGAATTCTTTTGGTCAAGTTTGGTACAGTAAATTTAGAACAAAAGGTGTGGATGTTAATGTGCCTCCTGGGTAAATCTCCACAAGGTTGGGCATGAGTCAAATGGGGTGAATAGCTGCTTCTCTAACTTGGGTTCAGCTGGGAGCTGGGCCTGGCACCCCCAACAGAGGCTCTGCCATGTTGTTGGACAGATGTCACATCCAGGAGGGAGAATTTAAACATAAATCTAACTGATTCCAACCAGGGATTTTGAACATCTGACATCCACTTCAAAATAGGTGTGTAATCAAGTATTAGTGAGTTGTAAAGTTCAGCACAGATCAAATTATAATTCAATGACAACTTCAGCATACTTTGAGTCTCTTTTCTATTCCTGTAATTAGCCATTTTTTTCTGAACACTCAGATTAACACTCAATTAACTCCATGCTTGGAAGAAGGAAAAGGTTGTCCTGGTAACCACTTGGAAGATTCAGCTGGCAGAATCTGTTTTACAGAGAGTACTTCTTGTTATGAGCTCAGGAACTATCATGTCAAGTAAATCTGTACTAATTCCTAGAGATTGATCTCCAAGTGTCCTTAAAATAAGTAAGCCTGATCTTCAAATGAGACCTTTGACATTCACAAATTAAGGGGATCTTTGTGATTGGTTGGCAATGTGGAAATATGTGAATAGGTATAAGGGTACAGTTGATAAATATTATACCAGCAATGGAAAATGTTAGCTTTGAAATTATTTTAGCCAAATTTCAGAAGCAATGAGAATTTGAGGGACACATATTAGACTAGGAAATAAATGGTATATATATTCCTCTTCTTAGATGGCTATAGTTTAAAAAAAAATAAAAGAAAATCATCAAACTCAAGTGACTAATCAAAAAATTTAAACAATGATGGGACGCACACTCTGGGAAGCCACAAGTGCAGCTTCCACGGTAAGGATGTACAAAGATGGTTAAAAATCCCCACCGACTCTCAGAGAGGAGGATGAGACAGACTGCTTCCTGTTACTGGGGGAGGGGAGCAGAAATGAAAAGAAGAGGCCTTGGAACAGATATTCTTTTTTTTTTTTTTTTAAGAGACAGAGTCTCACTTTGTCATCCTCAGTAGAGTGCCATGGCGTCACAGCTCACAGCAACCTCTAGCTCCTGAGCTCAGGCAATTCTCTTGCCTCAGGCTCCTGAGTAGTTGGGACTACAGGCAGTGGCCACAATGTCCGGCTATTTTTTCGTTGCAGTTTGGTCCTGGGCTGGGTTCAAACCTACTACTCTCGGTATATGGGGCCAGTGCCCTACTCACTGAGCCACAGATGCTGCCCTCTTTTTTATGTTATACTTCCCAAAGTCTGTTTTTAAATTCTTCTAGCGTCCAAAGATATCAATGAGATTAAAAAAAAAAAAGATAGAAAAAACATTGCCTGAGGTCAAAAAAATCCCTATTTAATAAATGGTGCTGGCAAAATTGGATAGGTATGTGTATCCAATGGAACACATACCTATCCAATACACATACCTATCTAATACACATACCATACCACATACATAGAAGATGGAAACAGGATCCTTACCTCTCAAAACTCACAAAAATTAATTCACAATGGATAACAGACTTAAACGTGAGGCATAAAACTATAAGAATTCTAGAAGAAAATGTTGGAAACACTTTTACAGACATTGGCCTAGGCAAAGAATTTATGAAGAACACCCCAAAGACAATCACAGCAAGAACCAAAATTCACAAATGGGACCTGATTAAATTAAAAAGCTTCTGCACAGCCAAAAACATTGACAGAGTGAACAGACAACCTACAGAACGAGAGAGAATACTTGCTGTACCACTGATAAAGGGCTGCTGACCAGAATCCACTAAGAACTCAGGAAATGCAGCAAACAATCAACCCCATTAAAAAGTGGCCAAAATACGTGAACTGCTTTTTCAAGAAAGTGTCTTCTTTTCAAAAGAAGACAGACTAATGGCCAATAAACATATGAAAAAATGGCCAGTGTTTCTAATCATCAGGGAAATGCAAATGAAAACCACAATGAGTTAGCCCCGGACTCCAGTAAGAACGGCTTTTCACCAAAAAATCCCCAAACAACAGATGCTGGTGTGGATACAGGGAGAAAGGAACTCTCACTCATTACTGTTGTTAGGACCTCAACCTTGTACAATTGTATGGAGATACCGCAAAGAACTAAAAGTAGATCTACCATTTAATCCAGAATCCCACTATTGGGCATTTACCCAAAAGAAAAAAGTCATTTTATTAAAAAGACAATTGCAGGCAGCGCCTGTAGCTCAGTGGCTAAGGCGCTGGCCATGTACTCTGAGGCTGTCAGGTTCGAACCCAGCCCTGCCTGCTAAACAACAATGACAACTGCAACAACACCAAAAACACATAGCGGGGCATTGTGGTGGGTGCCTGTAGTCCCAGCTACTTGGGAGGCTGAGGCAAGAGAATCAATTGCTTTTAAGCCCAGGAGTTTGAGGTTGCCGTGAGCTGTGATGCCATAGCACTCTACTGAGGGCGAAATAGTGAGACTCTGTCTCAATTGAAAAAAAAAAAAAGACACCTACACTTGAATGCTTATTGCAGCACAATTCACAATCACAAAGATGTGGAACCAACCCAAACATCCATTGACATGAGTGGATCAATAAAATGTGGTTTATATACACCATGAAATGCACTCAGTCACTAACAAAATGGTGAAGTAGTCCATTTTGTAACAGCCAGGAGGCCATTCTTCTAAGGGAGGTTTTTGTAAGAATGGAAAAACAACACCACATGTACTCACTGTTGTACTGGAACTAACTGATCAACCAACACCAACATGCACATTTGGTAGCAAAACCCCATGGAAAGCAAGCTGGTGGGAGGGGCAGGAATAAAGGGGCAAATTGATACCTCTCTGTACAAGTCACACCGTCCAGGTGAGGGGCACATTTGTAATTTTGACTCAAACTGTAAAAAGGAATTCATGTAACTAAAACATTGGCACCCCTGTAATATTCTGAAATTTAAAAAGAAAAAGCTGTGGGTCAACACCTGCAGTGGGAACTGTCCTTTCCTCCCTACCCGGAGGTCTCCCACAGCCACGCCTTGCCCTGTAGTCATCTCCTGTACAAGGTCGGGGAGGCCCCGCCCCGCCCCGCCCCGCCCCGCCCCGCCCCTCCCCGCCCCTCCCCTCCCCTCTTCTCTTTTCTTTTCTCTTTTCTTTCTTTCTTTTTTTTTTTTTGAGACAGAGCCTCAAGCTGTCACCCTCGGTAAGAGTGTTGTGGCGTCACAGCTCACAGCAACCTCCAACTCCTGGGCTCAAGCCATTCTCCTGCCTCTGCCTCCCAAGTAGCTGGGACTACAGGCGCCCGCCACAATGCCCGGCTATTGTTTGGTTGCAGCCATCCTTGTTGTTTGGCAGGTCTGAGCTGGATTCGAACCTGCCAGCTCAGGTGTATGTGGCTGGTGCCTTAGTTACTTGAGCCACAGACACGCCGAGCCATGGAGGCGTTTTCTGACTTTCTTGGGTCAGTTTATTACTACGGTTTTTTTTTCCCCCCCACAACAATGCTGATCAACAGAAAGTTCATTGTATTTCTCATATTCAGGTATTAATAAAAATAATCTAAACTAAAGTCATCAAAGATTAATAATTTTTTATGGTTTATACAGCAACTAGGTCAGGGTCATTACAGAAGGCAGGGTTAGAATGTGAACTTCATCTCTCTTAATCTTACCTTTAACCCTCTTAGGTCTCCCACTCAGCAAACAAAAGCTTTTTGGGAACCAAACAAATCCAGAATGTAGCCAAGCTATTGGAGCACAATTGGAAGTTCAATTGTTCTGTGACCTTGGATATTCACCTCCTTTCGTCTTGGAGTCTCCCTTAAGAATAAAAGCTTTGGGCAGTATTACTGAGGCCACATTTCTTTACACCACCCCTTTCCTAGCAGGTGTCTGGAAAATGTTATGACTATTCTTGCCATCCCACTATTCTTCACAGAAAGCAAAATTTGAAGCCTCAAAGCAACAGCTGGACAGGATCTTAGAAAGACAGTTAATTACATTGCAACCACTGAATCCCACGATGGAAAAGGCAGCTTATTGACGGGGTCCATAAATCTACTCCAGTTCCCAACTGTATCCACATACAAATATATCCTTAATATAACTCTTAATGTGCAGAGTTTTATTTTTTGTTGGTTTTCTCTGAAAATTCAACTTGATGTTTCACAAATTTTCAAACGTATGTGGATGCTGTTGTGAGTCATTGAATGAAAATTAATTTACAAGCATTATGGGCTGAAAACCCCAACAAACAAGCAGAGGTCCACAAAGTGTTTTACTCTTAGAAAAGTGGTCCTCACACCAGAAGAGGCTGAGGACTACCCATATGTCCCACATCTCTTTTTAAGTATGTACCTAGACAAGCCTAGGGCAGGGACACAAAGTCACAGCACAGAGCTGGGGTCACCCCTGAGCCCCCTGACATCTGGTCCAGAGATGTCTGGCACCCCGTCCTCTCACCAGTGCTACCAGAGAGTCCTCGGCCTCCGCTACCACACTGCCTACTTCATCTTTTCGTTAAAAACAAATGCACCAAGAATGAAGGGAAGATCCATTAACGCTCTTTGAAGTAAAATACCTGTGGGTGCCTTGAACCAAATTTGAACTCCTACTTGGAAAAAAAGAAATCCCATTTTAGTTCAAAATATGCTCAAAAGTATTAGTAAAAGGAAAATCACAGACTCATGAATTTGCAATGAGAACTGAACATCTATTAATAGCAGTTGTCCTAAAGCCAATAAAAATAATGTCTTGCCAGAGAATGAGGAATCCACCAAATGGCTTTGTCATTGTTGTTATACTGGAAACATCCATTCAGCATAACATGCTCATCTCTGAACCAGACCATTTGAATTCCATACTAAAATGCAGATTTGCAGTTTGATTATAAACGGCTTATGTTTGTCATGTAGAAATAACAGAGTTGATGCCTTGTGATTTTTCTTTTTTGGGGGTGTGATCAGCATTTTTGACGCTGCACACTGTTCAAACTCTTGCCTTATCAGTCATGAAACAAACCCTGTTTCAAGTATACAAATCACTGCCTTATTTTTTTCTCTGCTACTAGCCACGCCTGCTTAGGCTTCTCAGAGGACACAGCAACAAGTGGTGAGACGTAGACAATAAAAATAAGATGCAGGTGGCGGCTCACGCTTGTAACTAACAGGCTGGGGGGTGAGGCAGGAGGATTGCTTGAGGCTTGAAGTCTGAGGACAGCCTGAGCATGAGAATGGCTTTAAGGATGTGATATATTGGCCGCTTGCAGTGGCTGAGGCCTGTGATCTTAGCATTCTGGAGGCCTGAACCAGGAGGATTGTTTGAGACCAGGAGTGACAGACCACCTTGACCCTCTTTCTACTAACAATAGAAAAATTAGCAAGGTGTGGTGGCTGGTCCCTGTAGTCTCAGCTCTGGGGAGGCTGAAGCAGGAGGACCACTTGAACCCAGGAGTGTGAGGCTGCTGTGAGCTTTGATGATACCAGCCCAGGTGACAGAGAGAGACCTTGTCTCAAAAAAGAACATACATACATGCAAAAAAATAAAAAGAAGATGCAGCGTACGGCCCTGGATCAATAGTGAGCAAAGGCTGCTGTTCTAGAGTAGAGAAGGACAGGAGCCTGTGCTCTGAGGAATACAAATCTCAGCCTCCTGAGACGGGCGCTCTGTCTTTTCTATCCCTGTCCTACTCAGCCGGGAACGTTCAGTCAGTGCTCCACCCTTCCGTTTCCTCTTTTTAATGGTCCCTGCTCAGACTCACATTACTATCTAACTCTAGTTAGAACTAGAGTTCTAACTGCTCAGAACAGTTTATATTTATCATTTTCTTTCCTTCCCTTTTAGATGGTTTGAGGAAAGTCATCTGTGTTCAAATAAATATGAAAGAAATGAAGTTCAGTGGGTTTCTACCCTGAGAGACTTTGCAGGTCCTTTATTATAGAATCTCCACATGGGGAGGGGTTTTAAGAAATACAGTGTAAAGCTTTTCCCCAAACTTAGTTTGGCACTTAGAAAGCTCTCAATAAATAATTGTTAATTAAATTGTGTCCTGTGGAGCAGAGTCTGGAAAAGCTCATTAGGGAACCCACTTTTCCACGCCCAGGTGCCTGACGGTGCCCAGCCCCAGGTACTTGGTGAGGTCTGCTGAGTGCATGCATGCATGTCTCAGGAGCCCCACCTGGAGCACAGATCTCAGGTCCCATCCCACAGGACACAGGACCTAGGCTCATCCACAAATATCCATCCTGAAAGCACCCTAACGTAGGGCCCCACGTTAGACTCCCAGGGTCTGTAACCTATGCAGCTACATAGCCCTGCCCTGTGCTGAAAGGACCCTGTAGTTGGATTAAGGCTTTGCTGCCACTGTCTTGAAATATTAAATAATTTTTGACTAAGGGGCCCACATTTTTATTTTACTCTGGGCTCCCCAAATTATGTAGCTGATCTTGCCTGAGGGGCCCCTGGTTAGAGCTCTCAAATTGTCTCGAAATGCCCCTTGCCTGCAGAGGGGGCAGGCCAGCCTTCTGGATTGCAGGTCTCATGAGTGAGTGTCGAACATCTGGAGCCTTCATCAATTTCCCTTCATCAAATCCTAAGCTCTGAGGCTGGGTCAGTGGTTCATACCTGTAATTACAGCACTCTGGGAGGCTGAAAAGGGAGCATTGCTTGAGCTCAGGAGTTCAAGACCAGCCTGAGCAAGAGTGAGACCCCGTCTCTACTAAAAATAGAAAAACTAGCCAGGCATGGTGTTTGGCGCCTGTAGTTCAGCTATTGGGGAGGTGGAGACCAGAAGACTGCTTGAACCCAAGAGTTGGAAGTTGCTGTGAGTTATGATGCCACGGCACTCAAAATGAGACTCTATCTCAACAACATAAAAAAAAAAAGAAAGAAAGAAAGAAAGAAGAGAAAACCTAAGTTCAGAATAAATTCCTAATGTGGGGAATTATACTCTCTTTAGGTTATCAGACTGAAAAAACAGACCATAGATGAAAGTATTAAGGTAGAGAAGACATAAAATGTTACCTTCACCTCCCACCCCAGGTTCAATAAAGTTTAAAAAAGGATGATTCTTTTAGCTAAAGACTGGCTAATAACGGTATTTTAGACATTTGCTATATATTTTAGCACCCTACATAGATAGAAATTTTAGGGTGAGGCAATTTTTTTTGACTTTCAAATTATACTCTTAAGGAGATTGCTGATGCTGTTACTCTACCTATTCATAAAACAGCTCTCCTCCATGCTTAAAATTGTTTAAAAATTATGGTGCCCTGTTGTTGTCAATACTTTCTTTTTAAGGAACAGTCTCAGGTGGCACCTGTGGCTCAGTGGGTAGGGTGCCAGCCCCATATACCAAGGGTGGCGGGTTCAAACCTGGCCCCAGCCAAACTGCAACAAAAAATAGCCAGGCGTTGTGGTGGGTGCCTGTAGTCCCAACTCTTCGGGAGGCTGAGGCAAGAGAATCGCCTAAGCCCAAGAGCTGGAGGTTGCTGTGAGCTGTGATGCCACAGCACTCTACCGTGGGCAACAAAGTGAGACTCTGTCTAGAAAACAAGCAAACAAAAGTTTGAGGTTGAGGCTGCTGTGAGCTAGCCTCAACCTAGCTCACAGCAGCCTCAAACTCCTGGGCTCAATCCTCTTGCCTCAGCCTCCTGAGTCGCTGGTACTACAGGCGTGCCTCACTATGCCCAACGAGTTTTTCCATTTTTAGTAGAGATGGGGTATTGATTTTGCTCAGGCTGGTCTTGAATTCCTGAGCTTAAGGAATCCTCCCACCTCAGCCTCTCGGAGGGCTGGGATGACAGGTGTTAGCCACTGCACCTGGCCACAAATTAGAATTTTTTTAAATGAGGTATAATAGAAAACAGCTGAAAAACTGGAACAAGAGGCAAGCAGATGGAAGAGCCAGAGAAGAAAGGGGAGGTGAGAACGAGGAGGAAGGCTCCCATTTTGCCTTTGTGACATAGCAGAGGAAGAGACAAGAAGTGAGGACTTTATGTTCAGCCTCAAAAAGAAAGTTTTAAGAAGAGAAGCTCTTCAAAGAATTTATGCAGAAAGGCTTGTGATGAATAAATCAGAATGATTTTTGAGACACATGTTGGCAGTAATTCAGCTCCAGGGGGCAGGGAGCCTGTCCATAGGCCTCTGATCGGCACGGAGATTGGCTGTGTTTGAAGATCCTGTCAGGGAGGGAAGGGAAGGCCTGGAGAGGAGGCCCTGGCCATGCGGGGACGCCCCGGCTCAAGGTTCTGACCACTGCTGTAGGAAGGAGGGAGCAAATGGAGAGGGCACTGCGATATGGTTTTTAAAGAATGTATTTGTGAGGACAATTTGGTAGGCTCAGCAAGGAATGTGACCAAGAAGTGGAGACCAAGGTGGAGGTCAGGCTAAAGCAGGTTGGGGAGGTGGGAGCCAGGAGGGGGAGTAGGTGAGAATTAACTGTAATAAGAGCCCAAATGAAAACGAACCTTGACTGTTTTTTCAGCATGTTGCTTCAAATAAGACCAGTGCAGGTGTTGTTGGAGGGCGCCTGGTTTGGAGTCAGTTTGATCCAGGAGCACATGAACCTGACCCTCCAGGTTAGGGCCCCTCTTTTGTGTGGGAGATCCCAACATGTGAAGTGAAGGAACTGGACCCTAGTCCAGCTATGGTGGCCTGTATGTGTTGGAAGGCAGAGAGATTTCAGGAGACTGACCCAGCAATTACGAATGAAGGAGGAGGGATCATCAGGACTGATTTCTTTCCTGGAAGCAGGTACATGTGGGGTGTGGAAAGGGTGCGGAGGAGTAGACTGAGTGTCCTACTAAGTGCATTCCAGAATTAATCTCCCTTGACCCGACCGCAGCCAAGGTTAACCTGGCTGAGGCATATGTGTGTACTGGTATTTCCCGCTTACAGATGCACATTTAAGTTATTTGCTATGTATATTGATAATGTCTGTGGCTACTCTTGATCAAATACTTATTATATGTCAGGCATGTCATATAGGTCATATCTTTTTATTTATTACTATTATTTATTTTTTTGACAAAGTCTCACTCTGCTGCCCAGGCTACAGTACCATGGACTCAGCCTAACTCATAGCAACCTCAAACTTCTGGGCTCAAGTGAGCCTCCTGCCTCAGCCTCTGAAGTAGCTGGCACAACAGGCAGCTGCTGCAAGGTTCTGCTAATTTTTCTATTTTTAGTAGATAGGTCTTGCTCTTGTTTAGGCTGGTCCCAAACACCTAAATTCAAGGGATCCTCCCACCTCAGCCTCCCAGAGTGCTGGGATTATACATGTGAGCCACCACCTCTGGCCTGGTCAAATCTTTAAATCCTTACAAGAATAGGAAATATACACTACCACCACCAGATGAGAAAACCGAGGCCTAGAGAAGCCCAGAAAATTCTCCAAGGCCACACAACCAAAAACCAGTAGGAACCAGGATGCAAACTCAGGCAATATGTTGTTAGAAAACTCTCTGTAGAGTTTCCCCATTAGGTCACGCAGCTCCCAGGGGAAGCTGGGTGACACCCACCTGTCCACACGGAGCTGGCAGACGATCCTTAGCACGTCAACAACGCCTTCTTCTTTCAACTGTTGGCAGCCAATGGATGTAGCAATAAAACAGCCCGTTCTTCCTATCCCTGCACTAAAAAGAAAAAAAAAAAAAAAAGGAGCAAAAAGGAGGGGAAAAATGACAATGATAAAATACATTTTTTTAAAAGGGGGTATTTTAAAATCAGAAACAACAATCAATAATAACAACACTCATTACTCCAATTTTTAGAGTTTAAGTATTACAAACCTGGCCCTGTGCTAAGTCCTTAAAGTACATTCTTTCATTTGGTTATAAGTAGTAGGATGAGGAGGTGAAGGGAGGTGGTGGGTGGGGAGAATAGTAAAAAGGCATTGTAATTGCTCTAGAAAAAAATCACTGGGGTCTGACTTAAGGTAAGGCATGGGCAGGAGAAAGGATGGAAAGTGGTGACACCACAAATGTCAATCTGAAGAACAGAAAGCAGAGAAAAGCGAACGGTCAGAGGAAGGCTTGTGGGCAGACAGAACGAGGGCAGGAGGAGGGCGGGGCACCTGTGCCGCAAAGGGGAATTTTGGAATGAGCAAGATCTGAGGGAGGGAAGGAGGGATGAAAGGAGAAAGAAAGAGAAGGAGGGAGGGATGGATGGAAGGACAGAAAAAGAGAAGAGGGGAGGAAGAAAAGAGAAAGAGAAGGCGGGAGGAAGGGGACTGGGTTTGGAAATATTCATGCCGAGCAGTATGAGTTTAGGAGACAGGATGTGGTTGAGGCACATATTTCCAAGTCATTTCAACACAGGTGATAACTGAATAGAAACACTGTCCCAGAGGGTTTAAACATCCATCTGCCTTAGACAGTATGTCCATAAAATCACCTTAGCAAGCTCCTGCTCCCACACATGTGTACTCTTCCTCTTTCTAAGGAATTTCAACCACCAACAAACTTTATGTAAATTTCTCTCAAATCTGTATCTAAACTCCCTAAATCCCCTGAACTCTGTAGACTGTGTCCATCTACTGCTGGAATATTTCATGTCCCCTGAACTCTGTAGACTGTGTCAATCTCCTGCTTTAACATTTCATGTCCCTGAACTCTGTAGTCTACAGAGTCCCTCTTTTGCTGGAATGCTTCATGTCCCGTGAACTTGGTAGACTGTGTCGCACCTCCTGCTTGCAACGCTTCGTGTCCCATGAGTTCTGCAGAATGTGTCCCACCTCCTGCTAGAACAATTCACATTCCCTGAACTCTGTAGACTGTCCATCTTCTGCTGGAACACTTCATGTCCCCTAAACTCTGGAGACTGTGTCAACATCCTGCTGGAATGCTTCATGTCCCCTGAACTCTATAGACAGTGTCTCACCTCCTGCTGGAACACTTCATGTCCACTGAACTCTGTAGACTGTGTCCATCTCCTGTTGGAACATTCCATGTCCCCTGACCTCTGTAGACTTGTGTCCATGTTGCTCTGGAACGTTCCATGTACCCTGAACTTTGTAGACTATGTCCAACCTCCTGCTGGAACGCTTCATTTGCCCTGAAGTCTGTACACTGTGTCTATCTCCTGCTGGAAGTCCATCCCCTGAACTCTCTAGACTGTGTCCATCTCATGCTGGAATGCTTCATGCCCCCTGAACTCTGTAGACTGTGTCCCACCTTCTGCTGGAACCTTTTATGTCCCCAAATCTATAGATTGTGTCAATCTCCTGTTGGAATGCTTCATGTCCCATGAACTCTGTACACTGTGTCCCACCTCTGCTGGAACCCTTCATGTCCCCTGAACTCTGTGGACTGTGTCCATTTCCTGCTGGAACATGTTTCAAGTCCCCTGAAGTCTGTAGACTGTGTCCCAGTTCCTGCTGGAATGCTTCATGTCCCCGAACTCTGTAGACTGTCCATCTCCTGCTGGAATTATTCATGACCCCTGAACTCTGTAGATACTCCATCTTCTGCTGGAATGCTTCATGTCCCCTGAACTCTATTGACTGTGTCCTATGTCCTGATGGAACGCTTCATGTCCCCCAAACTCTATAGACTGTGTCACACCTCCTGCTGGTATGCTTCATATTCCCTGAATTCTGTAGACTGTGTCAATCTCCTGCTGGAAGGCTCATGTCCCCTGAACACTATAGACAGTGTCCCACCTCCTGCTGAAACACTTCATGTCACCTGAACTCTGTAGACTGTGTCCCACCTCCTGCTGTAACATTCCATGTCCCCTGATCTGTAGACTGTGTCCATGTTCTTCTGGAATGCTTCATGTTTCCTGAACTCTGTAGACTGTGTCCATCTCATGCTGGAATGCTTCATGCCCCCTGAACTCTACACACTGTGCCAATCTCCTGCTGGAACGCTTTATGTCCCCTGAACTCTATAGACTTGTCAATCTCTTGTTGGAACATTTCATTTTCCCTGAAGTCTATAGACTGTGTCCTACGTCCTGCTGGAATATTGCATGTCTCCCAAACTCTACAGACTGTGTTCCACTTCCTGCTGGAATGCTTCATGTCCCCTGAACTCTGTAGATTGTGTCCAACTCCTGCTGGAATGCTTCATGTCCACCAAAATCTATAGAATGTTTCAATCTCCTGCTGGAATACTTCATGTCCCCTGAGCTCTTTAGACTGTGTCCCACCTCCTGCTGGAATGATTCATGTCCCCTGAACTCTATAGACTGTGTCCATTTCCTGCTGGAACACTTCATGTCCCCTAACTCTATAGTGTGTCTCCTACGTCCTGCTGGAACGCTTCATGTCCCGGAAACTCTATAGACTGTGTCCCACCTTCTGCTGGAATGTGCTTCATGTCTCCTGAACTCTTGAGACTGTGTCCATCTCCTGCTGGAACACTTCATGTCCCCTGAACTCTGTAGACTGTGTCCATCTCTTGCTGGAACGCTTCATGTCCCCTGAACTCTGTAGACTCTGTCCCACCTCCTGCTGGAGCACGTCATGTTTCCTGAAATTTTTAGATTGTGTCCACCCCCTGCTGGAAAGCTTCATGTCCCCCAAACTCTGTAGACTGTGTTTACCTCCTGCTTGAAAGCTTCATGTCCCCTGAACTCTGTAGAGTATGTCCATCTCCTTCTGTAACGCTTCCTGTCCCCTGAACTCTGTAGACTCTGTCCCACCTTCTGCTGGAGCACTTCCTGTCCCCTGAACTCTGTAGACTCTGTCCCACCTCCTGCTGGAGCACTTTCTGTCCCCTGAACTCTGTAGACTCTGTCCCACCTCCTCCTTCATGTCTTGCTGCAGAGTACTGTGTCTAAATTCAATGTCTCTAAAATAGAATTATCTTTTCCCTCAATGGTATTACCGGACAGCCACAAGTTTTCTAGCCTAGAAGTCTTGAAGCCATCTTTAACATCTCCCCCTTTCACCTCCTACATCCAATCTGTTCCCACTTCTTCTATTTTGTATCTCTGCTGAGCCTTTGGGCTGGGTACTTTCCTTTCTGTAGACTGTACTCACGTTTTTAACATCTCCTTATTTCATAATTAGCAGTGATCTCATTATGGTTTCTACGTCTCCAGTCTTTTCCTGGACTAATTCATAATACACACAGCTGTTAGCTTCATCTTTATGAAATGAGGATTTAATCATATCACTCCCTACTCAGAACCTGTAGATGGCTCCCATTAGTTACAGCATCATGTCTGCCCTTCCTACCATGGTGTTACTCATGACCTTGCAAAATCTGAATATGACTAACTTGCCAGCTTTATGTCTTGCTATTTTTTTTCTTTTCTTTTATTTTCTTTCTTTTTTTTTTTCTTTGAGACAGAGTCTCACTATGTCGCCCTCTGTAGAGTTCTCTGGCATCACAGCTCACAGGAACCTGAAACTCTTGGGCTCAAGGGATTCTCTTGCGTCAGCCTCCTGAGTAGCTGAGACTACAGGCACCCGCCACAATGCCTGGCTATTTTTTTGTTGCAGTTGTCAGTTGTCATTGTTGTTTAGCAGGCTGGGCTGGGTTCAAACTTACCAGCCTCAGTGTATATGGCTGGTGCCATAAGTTCTGAGCTATGGGCGCAGAGCCTTTTTTTTTGCTATTTTCCTTATGTCTCATGCCCCATTGTTTTTGTTTACATGAATCATTGCAAAATTGTCTCTTATTTTCCTATTTTCCTTTCTGTATTGACATTGTCTCAGTCAGAAATGCCCTCCCTCTCCCCTTTTGAAACTATAAACATTGACCATTTTTTAAGATCCAGTTCAATATTATTCTAATTTTTGGTGGTTTTCTTCAATCTCCATGGTTAGAATTAATTAATCCCCTCTTAACACTCAAATATCATTAATTTTTCATAATTGGTACTTGTTTCCTGTTGAATGTGAGTGCAGAGGGATTTGGAGGGGTAATGAGTCCCTATTGGTTTAAATGTGTACAGAGAGTTGGTTTCACTGAAGAAATAGGTTATGAACTGTCCTGGCAGGTGTTTTGGTCATCCTAAGTGAGAGGTGATATTCCAGGTATCACAAGGGTGTAAGGGAAGAATTGATGAAGAATGTCATACATAATTTGCAACAATAAGTATACTAGTTTGCCTTGATGATAAGAGAATGTTATTTTAGTGGGACACAGGGATATAAGGATGGGAAGGTGCCCTGGGATCTGATACAGAAGGCTCAGAGGTTTAGACTTCATTCTCTAGTCCAGCGGTTCTCAACCCATGGGTTGTGACCCCTTTATAACAATGAAAATACCTTCTGCATATCAGATATTTACATTACGATTCATAACAGTAGCAAAACTACAGTTATGAAGTAGCAACGAAAATAATTTTATGGTTGGGGGTCACCACAACACGAGGAACTGTATCAAAGGGTCGCGGCATTAGGAGGCATGGGGAAAGTTGAGAACCACTGCTCTAGTCTATTCTGTTGCTGTTAAGAATTTGATGAGAACTATAAACTTTCATTCCCCAGAAAAATTCAAATAAGCTTATGCACTTAAATTTGTTCAAATAATTTCAAGGAGTCCACTGACCTCTGTAGTTATCAATAGATTCAGAGTTAAGGACTTGTGCTGTAGCAATACCAGGCTGTTGACAAGTTTGAAGAAGAAATTCCATTTGATGAAGGGCAGTTTTAGGAGACTCATCAAACAGAAGTGTGCAAGGGAGGCCACAGCAGTGGCGAGGGCAAGGGGCAGGGCGTGTATGTGCGATTAGCCACCTACTTCTAAAAATACATGAATGAGGTCATAAGGGCCTGAACTATGGTGGCTGGACAGGAAGCGGTCATTATGGGAGACGCTTTGAAGGGAAAGCCAATCTGGTGACCGATTAGATACTGAGGCTGGAATTGAAAGAAAGGCCGAAGATAACTGTCAGCATTAGATGCTCAGTGCCTGGAGAAAAGATGGCCGCATTTTAGAAAACAGTAAGCAGAAGGGGGGATGGTTTCATGGGGTAAGTGGCTAGTTCATTTGGATATCCTGAGTGTTTAATGATTTTGGGTGGGGGACACCACTTCCAGCCCTAAAGTACAGCCAATTAGGTTGTTTTTCTTTGGATACAAGTTAAATTTAGGATAAGACTACTGCTAGCAAAATTTGACCCTTGATTAAACCATAAAGTTTGAAAAAGGAGGTTAACATTAGACTCTAAAATTGTCTGTTATGTATTAAAGCTATTATAAAAAGTTATCTTAAGACACTTATGAAGTTAAACAGGAAAAATTATTCTGATAAAGTATGAAGAATAAATGGTTATCCATAGAGATAACTTTAAAGATATTTGCATTAGTTTGGTCACACAAAAAGGAAAACAAGGCGAAGAAGATATTGATTTATAGGAGAGAGATTTGAGCTGGACTTTAGGAAAATGAGTATCCCAGGACACCTGCTGCAGTTGTTGGCCTGGCCCCAAGCACCCACATTCTGGTGACAGCACTTCATCTTCCTTTGGTGAAGTATTACCTGCCTACTTTTCAGTTCATAAATATGTTTTAATTTGTTCTTCATGAGATAATACTTAAAATAGTTCACTAGTTTTTACCAAATTACAGTAATAACAAATGTGATCAAGATAGGATACAATCCAACTAGAGCTCAGGGCCATCAAAAAACTACAAGAAAGACTCCAATAATTTCAAAAGCACATTTGTAATTTCCAGCATATATGAGACAAATGAGATTAAATCAATCAGTAAGAGTTTCAAGAAGGTAACTTAAAATAAGGTCTCCTATTTGATGAGCCACTTATTTAGAACTTGTATTTTGTGCACTGTGTAATTTTTGTTTCCCAAAGATGCCCTGAAAGTGTCCCTTCATTTCTATAAGCATCATCTTTTTGTTTTTATGGTTAAGAGATGGGTTCTGGCTCTGCCTCCCAGGCTGGAGTGCAGTGTCTCATCCAAGAGCACTGAAGCCTGAAACTCCCAGGTTCAAGTGATCCTTCTGCCTCAGCTTCCCAAATAGTTGGGACTACAGGTGTGCCATCTTGATTAAGACTCAAATATTAGAAGTTAACCAATTCCAATAAATATTTAATTTACCAACAAAGTCACATTCGGGAGGCAAAACCTTACTTCTACCTCCCCTGTGACTTTATAAAGAATAGACTGTTGCTCAGTCAGAAAAAAACCATTTTTTCTTACCTGCAGTGGACAACCACAGGCCCTCGGCCCTTAGAAGCAAGTCTGTCTTCTTCTACATCCAGCATGAGCTGTAGGAGGGGCTGAGCACTGTCTGGAGTCTTGTGATCGGGCCATGAGGTGTACCAGTAATGCTTCACATGCTGGGTGTGACTTCCTTGCTGAAAATAGCAATAGTCACCAAATGCCTCATTCCCTTGTAGAACTAAAAGTAATCCAAACCACAATACGGAATGCCTTCTATCACTCCTGTCCGTCCTGCTGGCAACTTCTTTCTTTTTTTTTTTTTTCCTTTGAGACAGAGTCACTTTGTCACCCTTGGTAGAGTGCTATAGTGTCATAGCTCACAGCAACCCCACACTCTTGGGCTCAAGCCATCCTCTTGCCTTAGCCTCCCAAGTAGCTGAGACTACAGGTGCCTGCCACAGTACCCAGCTTATTTTCAGAGATGTGGTCAGGCTGGTCTTGAACTCCTGAGCTCAGGCAAACAACCCACCTTGGCCTCCCAGAGTGCTAGGATTACAGATGTGAGGCACCACACCCAGCCTTGGCAACTTATTTCTAGGTGGAAAAAAATCTAGATTTTTCTTAATAATACTTTTTAATAATACCTTTCCTTCCTCTCTGCAATCCTCCCTTCTTCTCTCCCTCCCTCCCTCCCTTCTTTCCTTTCTTCTTTCTTTCTTTTCCAAGAGATGGTGGACTTGTTCTGTCACCCAGGCTAGAGTGCAGTGGCATGATCATTGCTCCCTGCAGCCTTACTAAACTCGAGCTCAAATGATCTGCCTCAGCCTCTGACCAGATAGTCCTATAGGCCTGCACCACCATGCCGGGATAATTGTCTTCTTGATTTATTTTTAGAAATGGGGTCTTGCTCTATTAACTGGGCTGGTCTTGAACTCCTGGCCTCAGCTTCCTGAGTACCTGGAATTATAGGTATGAGCCACTGTGCTCAGCTGCCCAGATCTGAAGAATACCCTTTCACCTTGAGAAAACTTCACTGTATCTATATATTTATAATATAGACAATGCCTGTATCATATGCTAAATATGTTACAATAAGCAAAATGGTAGGCAAAAATGTAGCCAAGATAGAATGGGATATGTTTCCTGTTCTATGAACATTCCTGACAGGTTTTTATAAATGTATTAACCAAAAGCAGAACGATCAATTTCAGATCAGTCATGCTAATGCTTCTATACTCATCCAAGATTTTACTATTCCACAGCAGTGCAGAAGCACCGCAGTGAAGGAGTGATGCAGGGTCCTGGACTGGAGACAACTCGAGTGAGGTCCGTGCACATCACCGCCCACGTGGGGGCTGCCATGGCTAAGCACGCAAGGACATGTGTTGACAGAAGAGGTTTTGGTGAGGGTCTCCCTGTCCCAAACTTCCTACTGAGACCTCCTCCTCTGTTCTCTTTCTCTTGTGGTGGTTCTGTCCCAGAAGAGGGGCCACAGATCAGACTGCAATCTTTGGGTGATTATTCCCCCAAAGCAAAAGTAATACCATGTCAACATTCCTCAGCATCTGTTGCCCAGGAGTTAAATAAGATAATTTCTCTATGACATAATCTGGTCCAGGGAAAGTCCCCTCTAAATTACTCTGACTCCACGTCTCTGAAGATCTCACTAATACTCCAGCTCATCTCACCTCCCACAGCCACCTACACGTGCAGATTCTCTTTCATAGCTTCTAAAATGACGTTAAAGGTGCTTAGACCAAAAGGATGTTAACAAAAAATCACGCAAAGTCTCTAGCCTTGAGTTAAAAGGCTTTTCAAAGTTAAACCAGAGATGTTTTATTAATATAGGTAAGAAGATCACAACATCTGACATAATGAATTTCCTTAAAATCTACTTATGTTAATTAAAATTACTCCATACACTAATAACAGCTGACAACAAAGAAATACAAGAGAGAATGGCTCTGGTTTTTTTATATCTTAACATTCTTTAATTTGCTTAAATTGAATTAGTAGTACTTATTAGCATAAATAATTGCAAAGCCGAAATGTAATCCTGACATTATCTGATTTGTAATACAATCTTACCTTTAAGACGAGGTTTCGAATGGTGTAATTATCACATTCGTTTACACCCACAACCAGAACTTCAACCTTCCCGTATATTCCTCTTTTTTCTGGCCAATACAACACACATTTCTGGGGGAGGGGAAAGAAAAATACAGCATCCATTAATGGCTTTTCTTAGCTTTGGAGTACTTTGTCTCATGAGTCTTTATATCATTATTTTTAAAAAATCAAATATTGATTTTTATAATTCCATAAATTAAAACTATTGAATTGTACTTTTTTTTATTGAGACAGGGTCTTACTCTGTCACCCTAGGTAGAGTGCCATGGTGTCATCATAGCTCATAGCAACCTCAAACTCTTGGGTTTGAGCAATCATTTTACCTCAACCTACCAACTAGCTAGGACTACAAGCGCTCACCATGATGCCCGGCAGATTTTTCTGTTTTTAGTAGAGACAGAGGTTTCCTTCTTGCTCAGGCTGGTCTCAATCTCCCGAGCTCAAGCAATCCTCTGACCTCAGCCTCCCAGAGCGCTAGGGTTACAGGCATGAGCCACTGCACTCCTGAATTGTATATTTTAAACAGATGAATTTTATGGCATACAAATTATACCTTTAATACACTATTATAAAAAAAACTCCATTTTTATATGTGCTCATCAAAAACTGTCATTCTTTAACTCATGTGAATAATAATAATAAGAAAGGCAGAGTTCCCCAAAACTCTATAGAAAATTAGAGAGATAAATTAAGGATTAAGAAATTAACATCTGAATATTGGAGTTTACCATGTGTTGAATAGAAATAAAAAAAATTCTCTCAGGATAATTGAATACAGTCACATTTTCCTGATTCATCAAATCCGTGTGTCTAATAAGCGCATCTGTAATGTGTCAGAGGTCACGGGCAGTTTCCCTCTGTGTCAGGTGGATGGAATGACTATTAATACATCTATGGGATTTTATTTTCAAGGATCATTTTTATTCACTTATGGAATTCATTGAAATAAATGGACAATAAAATTATGTATATATATTTCAATATAAGCTTTGAAGAGCTGAGTAAGAATAGTAATTGTTATATTGCAAGCAAGGTAAATAGTATCAGTTAAGGAATAAGCTTTGATTCAGAAAACCTGGCTCTAAATTTTGGTTACCACTTATTAGTTATGAATCCACAAGCAAGATACTTAAATCTCCGTTTCTTTGTTATTTGATACATGGAAAGTACTTGGGATAAAGCCAGGTTTCAGAAAATACTAAAAACTTGTACTATTATTGTTATTTTAAAACTACTGGGTGATAAATTTTTGCTCCAGAGTGCTTAGGTTTTCACGTGTAACACATTATTTTATTATTATTATACCTACGCCCTTTTTTTTTTTTTTTGAGACATAGTCTCATTATGTCACCCTGGGTAGAGTGACAGAGCTATGGCCTCAGCCTAGCTCACAACAACCTCAAACTCCTGGGTTCAACCACTCTTCTTGCCTCAGCCTCCCAGGTAGTTGGGACTACAGGTGCATAACAGCACCCCTGGCTATTTTTTCTATTTTTAGTAGAGATGGGGTCTTGATCTTGCTCAGGCTTATCTCTAACTCCCAAGCTCAAGGGAACCTCCCACCTCAGCTGCCCCGAGTGAGCCACCAAGCTCGGCTCTCAGGCACCATTGTTAAAAGAAAACTACAAAATGACATCCAACCATACATATAAGCTCATATTATTTTACCTTTTAAACAACCATAAATAACTATTTTTTTTATCACATATTTTAATGATAAGGAACGAAAGTTGATGTTTTATTTCAAGTGCCACTGGAAGCAATACCAATTTTGGAAACATTTAAACAGCACTCATGAATTTATACAGAATTCCTTTCACTTGCTGCATCAGCCAGGACCTCTGAATACCCAGGACACGTGCTGCTTCACATTTACGTCAGAGGCATTCAGGAAAAAAAACTAAGTATTTATGCTTTTAAAAGAGCAGAAAAAGAGTCCCAGAATGAGAGACCAAAAGGAAGGGGCATGGGAAGCATCCGAGAGGCCCCAGGCTCTGTCTCCGCTGCCGACTATGCCACGTGCCAGAGCAGTGAAGGAATCACTTCACCTACTTTACTCAGTTTCTTTCATCATGACAATAAAAACACATTTACACCTTTCATGTTTTGATCCTTTTTCAAAGGAAGTAGATTATTTCATTTGTATTTACCTGCCACCCAATTCAGGTAATAGGACTAAAGTCTTACTCTGGCTGACTTCATGTTAACATTAAGAAAAGAAAATTTTAAAAATGAACCAACTTCTTTCCCTGTGAAGCTACCAGTTACCAAATGTCTGAAGTTTTCCTGGTTTGTTAAAAGTAAGCATACTGATTACTTTTCCTGGTTTCTTTCAATGGAGCATCAGTTTTTTTCTCTGCAAGACCCAAACTATTGTGTATCTTAAAACACATGCCTCCTAGGACAGTGACAAAGAATCTTGAAAAAGGTATTGAATAAAGAAAGAAGCAGTCTGCCTTGGTGCCCCAGTGCCCACTGTGAGACAGCAGGCAGTGGGCCCTCTTTAGGAAGGTGGCTCTTGAAACCAGTAGGACAAATGGCCATGCAGGAGCTCGCCGCCTGCACTGACTCTTCCTACTTGAGCGGGCTGCTGCACCTATATGATAAACGGAAGGCTTCTCACCCAAGCTTGCTGGGGCCCTCCTGAATGTTTTTCTTTACTCTTTACCAAAAAAGCAATTGGCAGCCAGCTCCCAGCAGACAACAGGGTGTGACTTGTTCATTCAAACAACCCTTAATTAGCATCCCATCTCCTTTCTTAGCTACAATAGCTTATTTTACACACTGAATACATTTCTCCCCCTTTAAAAAGAGAGTAGAAAAAGAGACCAGATAAGTGTGGGTGCTTTTGAATATGAGGTGGGGGAGAGCTGCAGATGTCGTTGTATTGAAGAGCCCAAGTTCCTGTTCAAATTATTTTCCTGACCAGCTTTTTTGAGTTTCTTTATTGTGGTGCTAACAATGATATGAAAGAAGCAGAAAACGCAGAAAGGAAAATGCTGTCTTACAGATAATGTTGTAAAATTACACTAATTGCAGGTAATTCAAAATAGCATGCTTTCTAGCAGAATAGAATCCCAAATCATCACTATTCTTTGGCTAACTGGACCGATCCTTTCAGTAAAATTATCTGTTAATTCCAAGAATCCATAATTTGGAGAAAAAGGTTTCCAGAGGATTGTGTCTCTTGTGCAAATAAGTAATTATCGAAACCTGACTGAAAAGATTCTGGACATTGACCAATTCTTTATAATCAATGGTTGATAGCAGAAGCAGAAGGCAACGCCAGGCACAGAGCAGGGTGCACGTTTTTATGGTCTCCCTTCTCTGCCTCTCCTCTGGCCCCACCCAGTAAAAGCTATTTGTTTAAAGATGAGGAGGCCTAGCTAGCAGTTTAGTTGCCTGGAAAAGAAAAACCTATTTTTAAGGTTATTGTGTTTTTTTTTTTTTAGATTCTATACATTTAAAATCAGAGATATTGCTCTATGAGCTAAAGATTTGTTCCACCACATAGAAAGTGGCTCTAAATAAGGAAAATGAAGTTGCTCAACCTCACTTGGGTCACATTAACATGCAAGAGAGGGGTAGGCCAGGTTGTCTAAAACTGTTAATATTGTTTGTACTGAATATTAATATTCAGTAACTAACTGAGTGTTAGTAGCAGAGTCATTGCAATTTAATATTAAAACTACCTTCATCAACATTGTATCATTTGATCTCTTCCATAGTACTCAGAGGCAGGTAGAGTAGGTAGTAGATTATTATTTTTTAAAATCATTTTACAGCTGAGTAAACTGAAGCTTGGATGTTTTGGGAACATTTCCTTGGGGGCTAGGATCCTCCAAGAAAATACCACTTTATAAATTCAACTTTTCATCTTTGATTTCCACACTTTTTTTTTTTTTGAGACAGAGTCTCAATATGTCACCCTCTGTAGAGTGCTATCACATCACAGCTCACAGTAACCTCAAACTCTTGGGCTCAAGCAATTCTCTTGCCTTAGCCTCCCAAGTAACTGGGACTACAGGTGTCCACCACAACACCCGACTTATTTATTTTTTTTTTGTAGTTGGCATTGTTTTAGCTGGCCCTGGCCAGGTTTGAACCCACTAGCCTTGGTGTATGTGATCAGCGCCCTACCCACTGAGCTATGTGTGCTGCCCCAACTGACTCTTAACTAACCTTGCTAATCCACAGCATTGACCAATGATCTTTCTTCCCTTTGCAAAATGTGTCACTGCACCTGGACCCCTGCGTGTTCTTGGTTCACACGCTCACTGAGTCTGGTGCCTTTGTCACCACTATTGAGCTGCATGTTCACCAAACCCCCTTTATGGCAGTTGTGCTCATTATTGAAGTCTAGTACTTTCATTAAATATTATATAAATCAATAAAACATGAGAGTGAAAAGAAAGTTAAGAGATAGTTGCATAAATTGAATAAGTGTTTCATTGTAATAAAAAGTGAACCAGTAAAGAAATCTGCAGTCAAGTCAGGTACGAGGTGAGACAGCTGTAAAAGGGTGTGCCCAGTTTCTCAGGTGACTCCAGCTTATGTCCCCGATTCCAGGCGTAGTGACAGTGTTCATGATATCTGATTCTGGTCCTCCAGGGAAGCTGGATACCAGCCAGGGGCTCTCCACCATCTGCAAGCCGGGCTGGCCTCCAACCTCCCTTCCCTAACCTTGTCTGGACACTGTGGTCACGGGACTTGGTTTGCTCCTTTCTTTTCATTCATGAATCCTCTTGTCTACCCTGCACTGGCCTCCACACTGTGGGTGACTTCCTCATCTCAGTCCTAATTCATTCTTCAATTTGTCCACTGCCTTCAGTCAACAGTGAAATGAATCAACATGCTTTTTTCTTTAAATTGGATCAAAATGTCTTGTCCATCTCCTTTTTCTTTCCTAAAAAGAATGCTTAAGAGATTTTATCCTTGAATATAAGCAAGCACACACAGCACTCCCTGGCCATAGTCAGTTCTGGCCCTGTGGCCCATTCGTCCCTGTCACAGGTGGCCGATTTGAGGAGGCACATGGTGGCGTGGTGCGGAGGAGGAGGGAGCCAGCGCCCTGGGTGCCAGCATGTCCTTTGGAGTGGGCTTTAAAAATATGTTCAGAGTAAAGATTAATTTCCAAGTACACTGTGAATGCTCAATAAACCTTAGTTGGACTTTCTGTGTATATTTCATGGGATATATTAGGTCAATATTGCGAAAAAGGTTTTCTTAGCTGTAATTTGATTTAATGAGGTCATTATTTATCTTCCTTTATGTTCTTTTAGTCTGTTGTCCATAAATTTTAAAATATTTATGTTAGGTTAATAGCAAAAGTAACCAATATCAGTATAGCACTTTCTTATACATATAAAATAGTTAGCTATATGGAAACTATGTAAAATCCCTTTTAAAATCTTTGGAAGGTAAGAAGGCACATTTTTCCTATTTTACAGAAGGTGAAACCAGAACTTGGATAAATTATGACATTAAATCTGATGTGTGTGTAGTATCTGTAGTAGCTACCTCCAGAGATGATTTCTAAGCCACAGTGACATTTTGACCTCGTGTTCATAAGGGAATGATTATATACGTTGGAGCACATTCACACAGTAAAATTCTAGCAGTTATTTAAAATAAAGTTTTGATGAGTCATTAATGAGATGGTCATAATAGCATGTTAAAAGCAGGATATGTGACAGAATGCAAAACCATATTTGTATCGTCTTTATATAAATTCTCTACCTTCCCTGTCTTCAGCCACTACCTGTCTGATCTGTGTCTCACTGGTACATTTCTCCAGAGCTCTCCACTCTTGTTTCTAACTCCCTGCTAACATTTATCATCCCGAGGTCTGCAGGATTCTTCAGACTTACACCACGTTAAACATGGGGCTCATTTCCTTCTCTCAGAAATCGTCCCGTGCTGCCCAGTTAGGTTCATGACAGCACCATGCAACTCAGCCTCCTGTACCAGAAACCTCACGCTCAAACGCTCCCTTACCTCCCCATTCAGTCAGAGGCTAAAGGCAGGGTGCCTACATCAAGATGCCCGTTAAGTCTTCCCTTTTCTCTTTGTCTCCCACTTAGTGGACCTCATTAATTTTTACCTGGACAGTTGCTACAACTGCCTGACCCATCTCCCTGCTTCCCTCTGCTTTTTTCAAATCCAAACTCTATCCTGCCACCAATTATATTCTTGACACACAAATCACATTATGTCACTCTACTTTAAAAACATCTTTAGGAGCTTTCTGAGGCCTGAATAATGAAGCCCAAAGGTTTTTTTCAGCATAGTCCTATAATTTTTGCCACAGTGTAACCATAGTCTCATTCTCCTCCCCTCACAGGCAGGTCCCACGTGCTCACGTCACAGCAAACCGCTCACTCAGGCAGCTGTGCTTCTTGGATGCCCTGGACGCTGCGGTTTCACCTGGATGGCAACCCACCTTGCGCACCTCCTGAACCTTCTTCACACCCTTCTTTGGACAAATAAATGTAATGAAAGTAAACATTTTCTATAACTTTGTCAGGCAGGCCAGGGAGGGAAGGAAAGAAGGAAAAGCTAAAATGTATATAATATATATATTTTTTGAGACAGAGTCTCACTCTGCTGCCCTGGGTAGAGTGCTGTGGCATCAGCCTAGCTCCCTGCAACCTCAAATACCTGGGCCCAAGCAATCCTCTTGCCTCAGCCTCCTGAGTAGCTGGGACTACAGGTACCTGCCAGAATGCCTGGCTAGTTTTTCTGTTTTTAATAGAGATGGATTCTCACTCTTGCTCAAACTGGTCTTGAATTCCTGACCTCAAGTCATCTCCTCGCCTCAGCCTCCCACAGTGCTAATCCTCCCAGAGGATTATAGGCATGAGCCGTCATGTTAGGTGTAACATATGATTCTTTTATATTCTTTTATATATTTTGAGGTTAAGCTGTTTGCAAAGTGCTGTTTGCAAAGTGCTGTTTGCAAAATTAAGTCAATAGGCAAAATGGTGCTTGTAGTATTTAAGACACATAGTTTAACTTGGATAAAAGATAGGTGTAAACAGATAGAAGGTGGCTGTGTTAATACTAGAGAGAAGTTTTATGTTGGGTGAATTACCCAGTAATTTTCTCACTTCATGAAGGACAAATTCAGTATCTTAGTGCTCTCTGGGGTCAGAAGTGGATCTTTTGCGTGGTAATGTCTTGCTTCCTAGTTTGGCCCATTATTATGTTGGGGCAATGATTAAATGAATGGGCTTTGGAATCAAACAAACTTGGATTAAAATTGGGGTTCCATCACTCACTAACTTCAATATTTTAAGTAAATGACTTAACATCTCTGAGCCTCAATTTTCTCATTTCTAATATGAGGATAATAAAACCTACTGAGTTAGAATGAAAATTCACTGAACTTATGTATGAAACATGCTTAGCACATATATTCAATAAATGGAAGTGGCTAGAAATACCTTCTTTCACAATATCTGTAATATGATCAACAGTTACAGATACTGTTGTATTTTATTTAATGAGGTCATTACTTATCTTCTTTTATGTTCTTTTAGAAGGGGAAAGAGGTGAATGAATAACTTCCAGGGCTTCTGAGGACTCCCTGAAAGTGTGCAAACTCTTGGTGCCATTTTGGACTGATTTCCTGATTTCATAGTCTGTGTGACTATGTCTTTCCTAGGAATAGATAATTCATGTTAAAATATTTTAAATGCTGTATTTTCAATGTTACTTTCAAGAGGGATTCCCTTTTTCTTGAGATTCATCTAAATGAAGGGATTCAAATTTGCCAACAATAAAATCTCTTCTATTACAACATAAGATAACTGATTTTTCAGTTCTATTTTTTAATCGTTTTTTTATTCTTATTTTATAAAATTTGAGCAACTGAGAGTATTTGGATTATTAAATAAGAGATGGAATTTATTTACTTATTAGAAAGTAGAAAGGTTTATGAAAATCTAAAGCCTGGGAATTTCTAAAGATATCTCCACCTCCACATTTTTTGAAGGAAATGATTTTTGTCTATTCCAAACAATGACGCTTAACACAATTGAAAGTTGGCACAGTTTTGGTAAACAGCATTTTCCTGGCAGTGTGACGTCTACTGTGTATTTCTTTTGAGTCAGACGTCTCAGTACCATTTTGATCTGTAAAACATCAAAGTTTTCTTTATAGTATTATATTTACATTTTTGGAGAGACTGGATAGAAAGGAATTTTTATTTTAAAAAGTAATGAACAATAAAGAATGTCAAAATTTTTATTATAATATTTGGGATTATGACTGGTGGTTGCAGGGAAACCCCCCCCACAAAGCATACCACACACAGAGGACACACTGCATAAATGTTTGACTTTAATATCGCAGACGTTTAAAAAGACAAGGGGCTAAAAATGACAACAACAAATAAATCATTTCTCCAGTTTTTGAACTGTGCATCTAGAGAGAAAAATCAAAACCTCAGCCACCTGTTAGTGGAGAGTTTTTAAAAGGAGAATTGTAGCTTTCAGCAGATCCTCTTGCTCTCCTGTGGACACTGTGCTGGGAAATCTCAGAATGGCAGCGCCAGGTGAGCTGTGAGGATGACTGCTCCACTGGAAAAAGAAGGGACAACGTGGACAGCAGTCTCGGGGCGGCTACTCCCACTGTTCTCCAGAATCCCGGCCTCCTGACAAACAAAGTTTGAGGGAACTATCCCGGTCTCTGCACACTGGCTGCTAGGGACAGGCGGCTGGGCCCTCTTCATCTGAAAACATTTCTGGCGACCACGAAGTGCATCCTGGACTGCTCTGGTGAGTGCTATGTAAGTGCTGCCTGGGAAGCCTAGCCGGCTCCTGGACAGGTGGCCCAGGGAGTGGTGGGGACAAGGGTGGTGGGGACAGGCAGTGCTCCACAGGTCCTAGCAGTGGCACCTGCTGGGAGATTTCTCCTGGGAGTCTTGGGGCTCTGCTCTCAGGCACCCGCATCATCATCACTCACCCAAGTCCCTTACTTTATTCTGGATGCACACTGAGAAACTCGACAGTTTTGATTTTTGTTCTTATGGAATCTGGTGTTTCTGTAGCTGGGGAGTGTATTATGGGAGCTCAGGCCTCAATGCCACATGACAGCCCAGTGGGGTGTATTCTGTCTGCCTGTGGGTGCACACTTGTAACTAAAAAGCAACGAAACTTTACTGTAACACAGCTCTGCTGAGGTATCATCTTCACTCTGGAGAAAAGTGGCCTTTGACTGCATCCTTGAATTATTATAATGATGTTACATTGTTTAAAATAACAAGTCTGATTAAAATACTTATGTTTGATCTTTTCTTGGTAGGATTTATGAGCTTAAAAGCAGTATTTAAAACTATATATATATATATATATATATATATATATATATATATAATTTATAAGGGTGTAAAAATGGTTAACTGAAAAATAACTAAAACTTAGGTATATTGCTGAGATAATTAAAAAATTAATAGTCTGAATAAAAATATGTGTTTAAAAGCTGGCAAATATAAATTCTGTGTCCCTCTGTCTGTCTGTCTGTCTGTGTGCCTGTAAAGGTCATGTCTCTGTGATATTTCACAATCAAAATATGTAAAAATGTTCTAATTAATTGGCTTAAGAAAAATAAAAAGTAAGTGCTTACATCAGATATTTTATCAGAAAAACAGAAAAGAACGCAAATGTCTTTTTGTTCAGGTCACTTTGGTATTCTTTGATAAATAAAATTAGTTTTAAACCTGGTATTAAAGTTCAGATGTCTAAAAATTTAAAAAAAGAAGAAAAAGAAGGAATAATATGGGCTCTATTTCTTTGCAGATACAGAATGAAGAGCTTTGAGCATCACCAGTACACTGACTCTGTGCAGCCTTGGTCTGGAGACAACCTCGCCTGTGAGGGGGCTGCGGCAGTGTCACACCTGCGGACAGCATCCCACTGTCACACACCACGGACAAGCCCTCTAAGGCAGCGGTTCTCAACCTGTGACTGGATTAAAGGGCCGTGGCATGAGGAATGTTGAGAACCACTGCTCTAGAAAACTTTCTGACTAACCAGCACTCTTAGCTTCTGATACACCCCGATTCAGGACCAAGCTAAGCCCTACAGGCACATATCTGATTTTTTCCTGTAAGTAAACAAACATCAGAATGCATCACAAGATTCAAAGACAGATGCTTCAGCCAGCGCAGACTAATTTATCTTACCCAGTGACTAGACTATTGTGTGACCCTTGGAAGATATTGTTTCTCACGTGCTTTGCCAAGTGTTAATTCTTAAAACATACACAACACTGACAGATGTTTTCTGTGGAAAATACAGATTGGTTGTTTCAAAGCATTTATAGACTTATCTTTACAAATAATTACATAAATCATGGTGTTTTTCTATGTTGATCTCATATGATTTTATTTATAATAGAAGAACAAACAGAACTTGTAAAGGCATGCATGCACTTTGAAAAAACATTTCCATTGTGATAGTCTATTCAGAAAATTGTATACTATTTCAAACTAAAGTAGCAAAAATAAATGCTCAGGTCTATGAAATAGCATAGATCCTGCCTGAGGTCATCCATCGTGTCCCCTGACTTAAAAAAAAAAAATTCTCTGTTTTATAGTCTGTTTTGTTACTTTTGTTTGACCTTCCTTTAATTCTGCTAGTTTTGCTTATTTTGTTAGACTTTTTTTAAAAAACTGTCTTGTTTTTAATCAATTCTTTATATTCATTTTATATTTCATTAACTACTACTTTATTTTTATTAATCCTTTCTTTCTCCTTGCTCTATGTTTATTCTATAGTTTTTATTAACGGATGTCAGTTGCTTACATTAATTCTTTTATAACATCAGTATTCAAGACTACTGACGTCTCTCTATGAACATCTTCAGTAGCATTTTGCAAGATTTGATATGTAGTATTTTAACCATGACTGAGTTGTAGGTAATTTACATTGTTTTTATTCTAAGACTGTCGTGAAACACTGTGTAATTTACATTTTTGTTATAAACTCATTTGGATCTATGAATTGTGAGTTTTTAAAACATTAAGGTATAATTTTCAATTATTTTTCTGTTTTTTATTTTTAAATAAGTTACACTGTAATCAAAGCACAAATTTAAAGTTTTTCTTTGAAATTTGCCAAGGCTCTTCATAAGGACTTAGTATTATCATTTATTATAAAGTCTCATGCTTTGGAGAAATTTGTATGAGAATGTTGGTTGGAAGGTTCTATATAGGCCCATTAAATCAAGCTTGTTGATTTGTAGAAATGCCAGATTTAAACTTTTTCTATACTCTTATTAATAGCTTTTATCTGCTTAATACTAACATCTTCCTTTATTTGTTCTTCCTTTTTGCTCTGCTGCCCAGGATAGAGTGCAGTGGTATCATCATAGCTCACTGCAACCTCCAATTCCTGGGCTCTGACAATCTGCCTCAGCCTTCTGAGTAGCTGCAGCTGCAAGTGTGTGCCACCATGTCTGGCTACGTTTTTCTTTCTTTTTTTTTTTTTTAGTAGACTTGGGGTCTCACTGTGTGGCTCAGGTTGCTCTTGAACTCCTGGCTTCAAGTGATCCTCCATCTCAGCTTCCCGAAGGGCTAGAATTATAGGTATGAGCCACTGCATCTGGCTTAATGTCTTCTTTTTTGTTGGATTTTCTCTGTTTAATGCGATTCATCAATTCCCTATTTAGTCCTGCTCATTCCCGTGTCAGATATTTTGAGACTCTGTGATGTAGTTGCAGGTTTAGAATTGTGTCTTACTTGTGCGTTGTACCTTTTGGTGTTGATACCAGAATTCCTTATGTCCAGTAAACACTCCAGGAAAGATTGCTATGACCGAAAATTAATTGCACCTAATTTACATTATACACATGAAGCATTTCCCTGTTTTCTTCTATGAGTTTCATAGTTTTAGGTCTTACAATTATGTTTTTAGTTCATTTAGAGTTAATTTTTAATCTTCTGTATATACATATTCAGTTTTCCCCACAACATTTTCCTCTCCTCTTCTCTTCTTTCCTTTTTTCTTTCTTTCTTTCTTTCTTTTTTTCACTCTGTTGCCCAGGTTACAGTGCGATGGCACTAGCCTAATTCACAACAAGCTCAAACTCCTCGGTTCAGGTTATACTTCTACCTCAGCTTCCTGAGTACCTGGGACTACAGGTACCCCCCAGGACACCTGGCTAATTTTTCATATTTTTAGTAGAGATGAGGTCTTGCTTTCTTGCTCAGGATTGTCTTGATTGAACACCTGAGCTCAAGGGATCCTCCCACATTGACCTCCCAGCATGCTGGGATTACATGTGTGAGCCACCACTTGGGCTGCTGCACACCATTTTTAAGAGACCGTCCTTTCCTCAATGTGTGTTCTTGGAACTTTTTTCAAAAATCAGTCGGGTGTAAATACAGGGAGATTTATTTCTTGGCTTTCTGTTATGTTCTGGTGGTCTATGTGTCTGGTTTTATGATGCTCTTTTAGTTACTATATTTTGAAGTTAGGTAGTGTGATGACTCCAGCTTCGTTTTCTTTTTTCTTTCTGGCTCTAGATTGATTTGGCCATAATGGGGTATTTTGTGGCTTTACACAAATTTTAGGATTTAAAAAAAAAAAATCTGTGAAGGGCGGCACCTGCGGCTTAAAGGGGTAGGGCGCCGGCCCCATATGCCGGAGGTGGCAGGTTCATACCCAGCCCCGGCCACAATCTACAAAAAAAAAAAATTCTGTGAAGAATGTCATTGGTATTTCAATAAGAATTGCATTGAATCTGTAGATTTCTTTTGGTAATATGACCATTTTCACAATATTAATTCCTCCAGTAATGTCTCCTTTTTAATCTGTTTTTATTTGAGGCTTCTCTCTTTTTTTTCTTAGTCTAGCTTAAAGGTTTATCATTTTTATTTAATTGGTGGGACCACACCTACGGTGCATCTTACAAGGGTACATGTGAAATTCACTAAATGTAGAATATAAATGTCTTAACACAATAACTAAGAAAATGCGATGAAAGGTATGTTAATCAGTTTAATGAAAATATTTCAAATTGTATATAAAACCAGCACATTGTACCCCATGATTGCATTAACATACACAGCTATGATTTAATAAAAAACAACTCTTCATTTTATTGATGTTTTGTACTTTTTTAGTCTCTTTTCCACTCATTTCTGCTCAGATAATTGTTATTTTCTAGCATGTTCTTGCTTTTTCTAGCTCACTGAGATGCATCGTTCGCTGGTTTGGGATCTCCTTTTTTGATGTGGGCATTTACTGAGGCAAACTCCCCCCTTAGAACTGCTCTTGCTGTATCCGGAAGGCTTTGGTATGTTGTGTTTCTATTTTCATTTGTCTCAGATAGTTTAATTTCACTTTTTTAATTTCTTCATTGTTTCATTGGTGGTTCATGGTTTAATTTCCATGTTGTAACATTTCCTAGTTTTCTATTGTTATTGATTTCTGGTTTATAACATTGTGGTCATAAAACACCCTTGAGATGATTTTGATCTTCTTAAGTTTGTTAAGGGTTGTTTTGTGACCTGACATTTAGTCTATCCTGAAAAATGTTCCATGTGATATAAAGAAAAAGGTGTATTCTGCAGCTATTCAGTGGAATGTTCTGCAAATGTCTGTTAGGTCCCTTTGGTCCAATGCATAGTTTAATTCTAGTGTTTCTTTGTTTATTTTTTGTCTGGATGATCTAATCCGACCATTGCTGTCAATTCTGAGGGTTAGATGTGAACTCCCTTATTATTATTGTATTGCAGTTATCTCGTCCTTTATATCTGATAATAACTGCTTTATAGATTTTGATGGTCTGGGGTCAGGTGCACATATATTTACAGTTGTTATGATCTCTCGCCGAATTGGCTTCTTCATCATTAGATGATGACCTTCTTTGCCTCTTTCATCTTGTGAGTGTCGCTCCTCTTGCTCTCTTTCCATTTACACAGAATATTAACTTCAGTCCCTGCACTTTCAGTCCATGTCTTTACAAGGGAAGTGAGTTTCTTGCAGGCAGCATATAGGTGGGTCTTTTTTTTTTTTTTTTTTAAACCCATTCAGTCACTATATTTTCACTGAAGAATATAATCCTTTTACATTCAGTATTATTACAGAAAGGCAAGAACTTACTCCTGCCATTTTGTTCTTGTCCAGTTGATTTTTAGATGCTTTGTTTCTTGATTCCTCTCTTATTGTTTTCCTTTGTGGCTTATTAGTTTTCTATATGTGATAAGCTTTAATTAATTTATTTTTATCATTTGTGAATCTGTAATTTTTTTATCTTTGTGGTTACTCTGGGGGCTTATATGAAAATATTATGGTTGTAATAAACTGTTGTAAGCTGATAACAACTTAACTTGGGTCACATTCACATTCTTTAGGCTTTTTCTCTCCTCTTACCACAATTTATAATTTTCTTGCCTTAATTTTGATTATGTTATATTGCGAGTTCCTTAAAAACTTATTGTAGATATAGTTATCATTGATGGTTTTTATTTTTAACCTTATTTTGGAGATTTGAAAAATTGCATAACATCATGGTAATATAGTATTCTGAATATGATTATAAATTTACCCCTACCCATGAAGTTTATATTTTCATATGTTTTTATGTTAATAGTTGTCATCCTTTGGCTTATGTTTGAAGCATTCCCTTGATCATTTCTTGAAAGGCCAATATTGTGGTGATGAATCCCTTTGGCTTTTTCTTACCTGGAGAAGACTTATTTTGTCTTTATTTCTGAAACATAGTACACATAATCTTGGTTGCTTTTTTTCCCCCTTAATACTTTGAGTATATCATCCCGTTTTTTCCTATCCTGAAAAATTTCTGCTGAGAAATCTACTGACAGTCTAAAGGGGATGACTTTATATGTAACTTAATGGTTTTCTCTTACTGCTTTTAGAAATCTCTCTTTCTTTGACTTTTGACAGTTTAATTGTGATGTAACTCGAGGAAGACCTTTTTGGGTTGAATCTACATGGGATCCTTTAAGCTTCATAAATCTAGATATCTATAGCCCTTCTAAAATGTAGAAAATTTTCATCTATTATTCTATGAAGTAAGCACTTTGTCCCTTTATCTGCCCCTTCTCCCTCTGAAAATCCCATAATGTAAGTATTTCCTGGCTAACTGGTGTTCCACAAATTTTGTAGGCTTCTTTAAAATATTCTTTTCTTTTTCTTTTCCTCTGTGTTATTTTGAAAGACCTGTCTTCAAATGCAAAAATGCATTCTTTTGTTTATTCTAGTCTTCTGTTGAAACTCTCCATTGTATTTTCAATTTTAGTCATTTAGTTTTTCAGTTCCAAGATTTATATTTGATTTTTTAAAAATAATTATTTGTTTGTTGAATTTTTCATTCAGGTCATTGATTTTTTTGGTTCCTATTGTTGAATTGGCTATCTGTAGTCTCTTGTATATCACTGAGTTTTTTTAAGATCATGATTTTGAGGGGTGGGGCCTTGGTGTGTGCCACACCTTTTGGGGCCAAGACACGATTGTAAGAAGGACTTTGCCTAACAAATGCAATCAGTGTAATCTGGTTTTGTGTACCTTCAATGAATCCCCAACCATAAAAATAAATAAATAAATAAAATTAAAAAATAAAAAAAACTAAAAACTTAAAAAAAAAATCATGATTTTGAATTCATCTTCGGGCAACCTATATATTTCCATTTCTTGGGGGTAATTTGCTGGAGAATTGTTACACTTTGGTAGGATCATGTTTCCTTGATTTTTCATGTTTCTTGTGCCTCTGGGTCGATGTCTGTGCATCTGGTGAAATGGTCACTTCTTGCAGTTTTACAAAGTGGTTTTTGAAGATATTTTCGTCTGCATCTATGCCTTAAGGTGTTGGTTGGGTAGGATGTGCTGGCTTTGTTCTAGGGAGGTGCAGTAGTGTAGAACCTATGCAGTTTCTTCAGCTGCAGTCACAACTTCAGTAATGTCTGTGAGTGCCTTGTTGCCTAGGCCTCAGAGGATACTGTGGCTGGTATACTGGCTTTGGGAGGGGACTTGCTGGGAGTGACAGGCTTGGCTGATGAGCACTTTAGAGCCTGTCTACCAGCTCAAGGAGGGGATCCTCTGTGGGGCATGTCTCTGGCTGGTAAGCATGAGAGCTGGTCAGACACCTTGGGGTGAAGACATTGCTGGAAATGGCATAGTTGGCTGGTGAGATTCTTCTGGCGTATGTAGACAAGTCTATTGGCATGGGGTGGGGCCTCCTTAAAAGTTAGGGACCCTGCTGCTGAGTATGGCATTCTTAAGCAGCAAAGATCGCAAATGTGCAAATGTGCACAATATTAACAGGGACTGCTGGGGACCTGCTTACTGATTCTCCCAGGAATAAAGTGCATCCTTGTTCTGAGCTAATCCTGTCTGGGAGGACAATGTGGCTGAGGCACGGTGTTTCATTGTCTTCCCTGTGCAACCTTCCCAAAGGCCTCCTGGCTACACAGGATTTCCATGTCTTCCCTGATGTATTCTGATCATCTTCCTCAACACTCCAATCTAAATGTAATTGCTTATTCTTTGTTTTGGTCCTTTTCTGTGGGAGTACAAGTCTGAAATTCCTCTTGTTCCATCCTATGGAAGTTCTGTGAGGTATATGCTGAGAGCATAATCATCTAAAAAGTTTTTCCCCTTGTTTTTGTAAAGTATCACAGAGTATTATTAATCTAGAATTAATTTTTTTGTGTGTTAATTACTCTACTTGGTATTTCTTGGTTTTTGAATTCTGAGGTTTCTTGCTTCAAATACTCAAGAGAACATTTTTTTTCCCCCCATATCCCATAAAGAAGGCTGGACTTAAAACAGATGCATTCTTGTTATAATTCCATTTGGCAGGCAGGTCTACTCTTTTGGTTTACTTTTTTTACTGAAGATACAGCCTCAGCAGGTGCTTACTTTATGTAAGATCTCTGTTCCAACTCCTGGCTCCCGCAAGCCCAGGTTTTGTCTCTAGGTTTTGTATTGCCATTGAAATTCAAGTAACCCTTAATTATCTGATTTTGTCCCCTTTCTTCACTGTTTGGAATTTCCTTTACTTTTTTCTTTAAGCTCTGCCATACATTCTATTTCATATTTTATCCAGTGTGACTTGTTTTGTAGTGGGAGGCCTTTCAAATTATCTAGTCTGCTGTATTACGTAAGTTATATGTATGACTACATGAATGTATACATGCAGAGAATGTATAAATTTGAAGGACTTTTTCTATTATAAAGGTAAAATGTTATGTACATCATACAACTGTGTAGGAATTGTCAGGAACTTAGTATGTTAACAGATTGCTACTGTGTGTAAAATAGCTGAGAAGATTAGGGATTATTTTTATTATGCTACTGCAGGCTTTCATATCTGATTTATAAAATATGTTTGTTTGATAAGCCATATAGTTAAATTAAGTATAAAACTTCATCTACTGGTTAAAAGGGTACTATTTTTCCAGAATAAACTTGAGAAAAAAAAGTGTTTCATCAACATAAAAAAAAAAGTAAACTTTTAAAAACTTAAAAATTGCTATATTGTGAGCCTGGATGCTCTGTTAGTAGCAGGATTATACTATCTCATGGGTAATAACTCACCAGGACTGTGCAAAGGAAACCTTAGTTTTCTTAAATTCTTAGTCTCATGGTGAAGCCTTGGTATAATACTTTCAACAAGAAAATAAACAAAAATGCTGACTAAAATCGGATTGTAAATTATCCCAATAAGATGTCCTAAAATGTAAGCAGTATCTATGACATTACCCTTGAGAAACTGCACAATTTTATTTTTATAATGCAAATACAGAATGGGTATTCTGCAAATTAAATCCTTAGGAAAGAATACTAGTATGGAAATGAAATCTAATTTTTGTTGTTTTTTGATTCCTGATTATAAAGATATTGAGAAAGTTGATTTGTTTTTGTAACTTCCTTCAAATTTTACTTTCTTTTTTTCTTTCCTTTAGAGACACAGTCTCACTTTGTTGCCCTTGGTAGAGTACCGTGGTGTCACAGTTTACAGCAACCTCCAGCTCTTGGGCTTAGGCTCCCATGAGGGTCATTTGCCTACCCTATTTAATACAGTAGCCTCTGGCATCCCCTTTGCCCCCACCCTTGACCATCCAGCAAACCTAAATCCCTTATCCTGTACTACTTTTTAAAAATAGAATTTAATCTCTTCTTACATTCTATATTATTCATAAGTTTATTACGTTCATTTATTTTTCTTTGTCATACCTCATTGGAAAGTTAAAATCTACCAAGGGCAGGGATCTTGTTTTTTTTTTTTTTTTTTTTTTTACTATTATATCTCCAACAACTAGAATAGAGTACCTGTAACATAGTGAGTGCTCAAAAATTACTTGGATATGAATAAATCATTTTTTACTTCTCTGGCTATAAATTGGGCAATGATTCGTGGCCCCTTATTTCCTTACTGAGATACATGGGTACAAATTAAATATGTGCGTGCCAAGTATATCGACTTGTCTAAAAGAAAGTTGCCATTCACAAAATGATAACAATTACCAATTTTTGGATGTACAAAGTGGTCAAGCATTTAAGTGTCTCAAAGTTTCCATCATAAACAAATCTGTTGCAAGTCCATGACAGTTTTACTTACACAATATCCCTTCTACAGCAATAGAACACATATAATATTTAGAACTTGGCTAAAAATCATACCTCATTTTTTTCTTTGAGTTTTGTGATCATAACAATCACGGGGCTGTCTTCCTGCCAAACCATCTGCCAGAAATCATTCACGGTGTGGATCATAGGGCCCTGCGTGGCAATGAATGCTTTCTCCTTGCCACTGTAGCCCTAGTTGAAGTAAAGAGACAAAAATAGTGGCTTTTAAGATGATACCTTGCAGTGGAAGTTTAGGTAAAAGAGCTTCAGAATTAAATATCTGTGCTGGTCCACAAGCCAAATGGACTATGGCAGCTTCCTTGATTCTAGTGCCACAGCTCACACGCTGACTTTCTAGCCAGTTAAGCTTGGGGCCGGGTGTGCAGGGTTGTCATGCCCAGTTCCCAGCAGAGCGCCATAGCGCAACAGCCCATAGAGGGCGCTCTAGCCAGGGCCTCACAGGGAAGGAAGACTCGCTATAAAGACCCCACTACCAAGGTTGTCTGTGCCTGAGACAAGAATAAACAAAACCTTGCTCGTAATCAAGTTAAACAAAACTTAGTCTACTCATGGGAAAAAAAAAAAAAATAAACCAATAACTCCAAATAGTAAGTCACCAGAAATAAATTTGTATTACTTACCCTAATATAATTAGCATTAATGTAGGTGCTCAATGAATCAGTTACATTTTTTGGTCTTAAACAGACTCTGCTGAGGGGATCTAATGAAGCAAACAAGAAAACATATTGAGTAGATTTATTCTTCTTAAGGTTTTTTGGAATACCAACACCCAGTACACAGAGCATTTGTTACCTGTCAATTGATTGGCATGTGTCCGTCTCTTAATCCGCCAGTGTTTACTGAGGGGGATTTGGATGCATCTTGACTCCTGTTCATAACATAAATCTGACCCACAGGCCTGAGATGATAAGCTTATATTTCATATCATTTTTCATGGGTTCTGATTCTTCTTTTGTTTGTTTGAGACAGGGTCTCACTCTGCCTTGGGTACAGTGTGTGGCACTATCATAGCTCAGAGCAACATCAAACTCTTGGGCTCAAGCAATCCTCTTGCCTCAACATCTCCAGTAGCTGGGACTACAGGTGTGTGCCACAATGCCCAACTTTTCTTTATTTCTTTTTTTGAGACAGAGTTTCACTATGGTGCCCTCGGTAGAGTGCCGTGGCGTCACAGCTCACAGCAACCTCAAAATCTTGGGCTTAAGCAATCCTCTTGTCTCAGCCTCCTGAGTAACTGGAACTACAGACATCCACCATGATGCCTGGCTATTTTTTTGGTTGTAGTTGTCATTGTTGTTTGGTAGGCCCGGCCTGCATTTGAACCTGCTAGCTTCAGGATATGTGGCTGGCTCCCTAACCGCTGAGCTACAGGTAATGAACCCAGCTAGTTTTTCTATTTCTTTTATTTTTAAGTAGAGATGGGGTCTCACTCTTGCTCAGGCTGGTCTTGAACTCCTGAGCTCAAGCAATCCACCCACCTCAGCTTCCCAGAATGCTAGGATTGTAGGCATGAGCCACAGCACCTGGACTGAAATGCCTTGTAAAAGAGGACAATGAGGACTCATCCTATCCTCCTGAGCATGGGCAGGAATCAATGACTCACTTCTAACAAATGGAATATGGGGGGAGGGGCTAAGACATTGGACTGGAAGCAGCCAGAACACGTTTCTCCCTTGGATAGGATAGAAAGTATGGGCAGGTATTTACCTGTAGATGGATCATTTATGAGGGAACAATGAGATTCAACAGGGAAGCAGTGAGAGGCATCAAAAAGAAAGCAAAGGAGAGAGAAGGAGGGTGACCCACTTGGTCATACTGAAGTGGCTGCCTGCACATGTGCAAGGGGCAGAAAAGAGGCCCCAGGGGCCCCACACTTCCCCCAGGGACTTTGCAATCTGAACTACAATAGGATCCCTCATCTCCAGGCCTCTAGACTAACACAGGGAACTGCTCAGACACTGGGCCGTGGCACTGACCTGGAGAGAGCACGGGCTCCTCAGCCCTGTGTGCTACAGCCATTGCCATTCTCCCAGCCCAGGATGTTGTGTCTGCCCTGGGGACCTGCTCTGCTGCCACCTTTTAAAAACTGCTGCCTGGCCAGGGAAGGAGAGGGAGGCTGAACACTGTTGGGCATGCTGGGAACAAGTGCCACCCAATGGCTGCTGCTGTCACTAGTGAATGAAGGTAGGAAGGTAGGAGCAGACTCTCATGGCTGCCTGTACCCTCTGCCATCACCTGCGGAGTCCCAACCCATCACCTCTGATGCCTCTGCTGCTATTGCTGCTGAGGAATCCAGGAGCCAACTTCCACGGCAGCTACTGCTCCCTGCCTTTGCTGCCACCTCAGAGAAAGAACTGTTCTGCCACTGCACAGACTTTTGGCAGCAGTCTGAAGACCAGCTGGCTCCTCCACATGAACTTGCCCCAGTGCCTACTTGGATGGTGGCAACCGCAGGGGCTGGGAAAGGCAGGAGGACAGCAGTGCTACAGGGTCGCAGTGCATCCCCCCTCTCTTGCCTGAATACTCTGCCAGCCAGGACTCAAGCACGTCTTTCAGGGAATGGGGATTACCTAACCTAGTCCCCCACTGGCACCTGGTCACCGTCCTAGGTGTCTGAGTTCCAATCAACTCAAATTGCAGGCAATACCAGAGGGTACCTACTAGTACAAACCAAAAAGCAGAGTGCCGCCAAGGAAGAACAGGTGTGCTGCAGAGTTACCTGTTTGGGGCGAAGGAAGAGGTTCCAGATAAGAAACCAGCAATGTAAATGTCTTAGCACAAAAAGTAAGAAATGCCAGGAAGGCTATGTTAACCAGTGTGATGAAAATGTGTCAAACAGTCTATGAAGCTAGTGTAGGATACCCCATGATCATATCAATGTACACAGCTATGATTTAATAAAAAAAAAAGAAAAGAAACCAGCATGCATGAAATACGAAAGAAAAACAAACAACAACAACAAAAAATAACAGGCTTCTTCAACACCCCCACAGGATCATACTAGGTCTTCAGTAATGGACCACGGCCAAAAGGAAACTTCTGAAATGTCAGATTTGGAATTCAAAGTATGGATCATAAGTAAGCTCAATGGGATTGATTAGAAAGTAAAAAATCAACACAAAGAAACAATAAAAATTTCAGGGTTGTGAATAAAAATCTTAAGAGATGGGTAGTTAAAAAAATATAACAGAGCTCCTGGAAATGAAAAAGTCATTTAGGGAATTTCAAAATACAGTTTTAATATAACAGTCTACACCAAGAAGAAGAAAAAATATCAGACCTTGAAGACAAGGCTTTCAAATTAACCCAGGTAGTCAAAAATGAAGGGAAAAAAATCAAGAGGAATGAAAAAAGTGTCCAGGAAATACAAGACTGTAAAATTCCCAGACATAGGAATCATAGATATCCTGTAGGGAACAGAAAAAGCAAAAATTCCCAAAGCCTGGAAAATCTCTTTAAGGGAACAGTGGCAGAAATCTTGCTATAGATTTAGACATCTAGATACAAGAAGGTCAATGAACTCCTGGAAGATTGACTGCAAATAGAAAATCACCAAGGCACACAGTCATCATCAGTCTGGCGAAAGACAAAATATGGGAGAAAACCCTACATGCTGAGCATCAAGTAACAAAAGCATCAAGTAACTTACAAAGAAAAACCCATCAGACGAATAGCAGACTTCTCAGCAGAAGCCTTACAAGCCAAAGGGACCTGGGGTCTTATCTTTAGTGTTCTTAAATGGAATGATTATCAACCAAGAATTCTGTATTCTGCAAAAGTAAGTTTCATAAATAAAGGAGAAATAAACTCCCAGACAAGCAAACTGAGAAGGAATCTGTCACCACTTAGAGCTTAACAAGGCCATTATCAAAGATGATGTTGAAAATATGTAGTAGAATTTTGTTCATTTGTTACTAGGGTATTTGTAATGAAGATATCGTACTTATTTCAGTAGTAATGGGAGCTTCCATTTGGGGATGGATAAAGTTGGTTTGATCTATAAGAGATCTGGTTTTCGCAAGAGAAAGCCCTATTCTGTGTAGAGCTTTAGATTGACATGACCTTATAAGCCGGAGGCGACATAGCTCTTGGTTGCCCCAGATGTAAGCAATGGTAATTCAGGAGATACTGATAAAACCTATAAATCAGGGGGAAGACCCCCAGGCAGAAGCTAAGAATTCTGTTCACAGAGCTAAGTCTTCATTCAGTTTGATCCAAAAGACTTTGCAAAAGTTCCTGTCATGTCTTTATGGGTGACCTAGAAGAGGTAGGAGGACCGGAGAGATTGACTCAGAGTAGAGCAGGTGGGGACTGTGTGAGTCAGCACACACTTGGACTGCGAGTGAAGGATTACGGCACTGGGCTCAGCGGCACGGGACTCACTCCTGGGTCTGGAGACTTGAGCTGTTACCAGAATTCCTCCTGAAGAGTGACATCAGGACAAGTGAAGCCAACTACCCTCCTTAGAACAGAGGATGGTGTCCTGGGATGTCGTCCAATGTCAAGGTTAATCATTCGGAACCCTCAGACTGTGGACCCTGTAGAGATGGGCACTAGCCCCACACATTTGGAAAGCACTTCAGTTCCCTTTAAATCTCCTAGAGCTGTGAAAATTCCCAGCATTTTCAATTGTTTCTCAGGGGCACAATGATGCTTACTTGCACAGGCCAGTTTGAATAAGGACTTTGTACCTAATTTTATATTCATCATGTTGTATGCAGTTTTTAAAAGAGTGCCCTCCAAGGACAAACTTTGTGACATTAGTATGACCACAGCATTCTTTGATCTGACCCTGAAAACCCAGGCAATGAAACAAAACAGGCAAATACGATTACATCAAATTAAAAAGCTTCTTCAGGGGGCTGAGCATGGTGGCTCATGCCTGTAATCTTAGCACTTTGGGAGAATGACGTGAGAGAATCAGTTGAGGCCAGGAGTTCAAGACTGGCCTGGGCAACAGTGAGGCAAAAAAATTAGCCAGGTATGGCTAATAGGCTATATTAATTGCCACATGCCTATAGTCCTACCTACTTAGGAGGCTGAGGCAGGAGGATCACTTGAGCTCAGGAGTTTGAAGTTGCAGTAAGGCCACTGCACTCTAGCCCAGGCAACAGAGTGAGACCCTTTTCTAATAAACAAACAAACAAACAAACAAACAATCTCTTCTTCCCATCAAAGAAAACAATAAAGAAACAACCTACAGACTGGGAGAAAATATTTCAAAATCATGCATCAGATCAGGGGCTAATATCCAAAGAAAACTGAACTACTCAATAGCAAGAAAGCAAATAACTATATTAAAAATAGACAAAGACCCAAATAGGCATTTTTCAAAAGAAGACATACAAATGGCCAACAGATACATGAAAAAATGCTCAACATCTCAAATCATCAAATAAATGCAAATTAAAGCTACAATATTATGGGATGCCTGTTAGATGAGCTACTATCAAAAAGGTGAAGAAGAACAATTGTTGGTGTGGATAGGAACACTGTTGGCTGCTTTGTAAATTACTATAGCCATTTTGGAAAACAGTATAGAGGTTCCTCAAAAAACTAAAAATGGAATCACCAAATGATCCAGCAATCCCACTTCTGAGGGTATAGCCAAAGGAACGTAAGTCTGCGTGCCAGGAGATGTCTGTACCCCTGTAATCATTGCAGCAACACTCACAGTAGCCAAGGTGTGGAAACAACCAGAGTGTCCATCAGAAGTTGACTGGGCTTTGAAAATGTGGCATCTAGACATAGTGGAATTCTATTCAGCCACTAAAAAGTGGAAAATTCTGTCATTTGCATCAATGTGAATGGACCTGGAGGACCTTATGCTAAATGAAGTAAGTCAGGTACAGAGAAGCAATCCCTGCTTGATCCTGCTTATATGTGGAGTCTCACACTGCTGAACACACAGAAGAAGAGGAGAGAACAGGGGTGAGCACAGCTGGGGGGCAGATGGGACACGAGATATTTGAGGTGATATGTTCATTAGCATGACTGGAGCTTTCTGCAATGTACACATGTATCAAAACTCATACCGCACCTCATAAATGTATATAATTATTATCTGTCAATTAAAACTTAAAGAGTGACCTCCAAATAATATAATTATTAGACCTCCCTCTTTTCAAAAAATTAAATCTACCTTGTTGGCAAAATCCCCAGTCTGCAGAGAATTCACCACGCCCGCTGCAATGGCCAGGACTTCCGACAGACGACTTTTTGTTACCTCACCTTTGCCCTTCAAGGGGCCTTGAAACCCTGTGGAGCTGCATTTCACTTTATTTACTTACTTATTTTGAGAAACAGTCTCACTTTGTCACTCTTGGTAGAGTGCGGTGTAGTCACAGTTCACAGCAACCTCAAACTGTTGGGCTTAAGTGATTCTCCTGCCTCAGCTTCCCAAGTACCTGGAACTACTGGCACCTGTCACAATGCTCAGCTGTTTTTTGTTGCACTTGTCATTGTTGTTTAGCTGCTGGGGCTGGATTTGAACCCATCACCCATGGTGTATGTGGCCGGTGCCCTAACCACTAAGCTACGGGCACCAAGCCTGTAGTTGCACTTTATTTAACATTCAGAGCGAAATTATTTAATTGTTTCTAGACACATCTTCCTTCAAACATATGGTTCAAAACTCTTGACAGAATACAAAATAATGAACAAACAGAAGGAGAAACCACAACGAAGTGAACAGCGCTTGCTAAAATGCTCCAGCAAGGACAGTGGGAGGAGGTGCCGGGCTGGGAGCCCAGGTTAGTCCTCGCCCTTTGTGTCCTGCTCACTGCACATGTGCAGAACAGTCCGGCATCTTTCTGTCAACTGGAGCTCACATTAGCAGGCAAGGCTCCCAGACACACACACACACACACACACACACACACACACACACATCCCAAATGTGTGTGTGAAGAGTTAGCTGTTCCTAATATTCACCATCCCCCTCCTCCTTAGTCTGGCTGGGAACTTCGTAGGGTGCATAGATTAAGATTCCCACCGTTACCATTCCTTGCATTAGTCGTAGCCATGTAACTAACTTCTCAACTAACTTGTACCTTGGGAAAGGCAGTGACATATTTCACTTTCAGATCATGAGATTAAGGGATGGCCAGTGCTCTCCTTCCACCACCCCCTACCTCATATAGCTGCCTGGGATGTGGATTCAGAGATCAGCATCTCAGCCCAGGCACCACCTTGGGGATGGTGAAGCCGTCAGAGAGCAGAGTCTCCACGAACAGTATGGGAGGGAAGGCTGCATATCACCCCTTGCAGGGTACACAGCAGAGGTAAACGCAATCCAACTTACTCAAACCAATGCTAGTTTGGTTGTATTGAACATGGTACATATAGAACATTTTGGGAAAAAGTATTTCAAAGTGGAGTAATGTTACAAATACATTTTGTCTAGGAAAGCATTAAACAGAGTAGGTATATCCTGCACATCTAGGCTTCGTGAATAATCAGAAGTCAAATTTAGGGTTTTGTGGAGTGAGAATTCACATGTCCAACAAGTATCAAGATCCATAACTTGTTAGAAATATAGCAAAAGATAGTCATTACATTAACCTAAAATGATGCTTCCAGGCCCATGACATTGTGTTACAACACCTGCAGTGATTAGGCTGAGATACTCCCACATAGTCCTAAAACTGCAGTGATTAGGATGAGATCCCACCTGCACACCCCTAAACCTGCAGTAATTAGACTGAGATCCATGTGCACAGACCTAAACCTGTAGTGATTAGGATGAGATCCTCCCACACAGCCCTAAACCTGCAGTGATTAGGCAGAGATCCTCCCACACAACCCTAAACCTACAGTGATTAGGATGAGATCCTCCCACACAGCCCTAAACCTGATATGAAGGGCTGAGATCCTCCCGGCACAGCCCTAAACCTGCAGTGATTAGGCTGAGATCCTCCCACACAGCTCTAAACCTGCAGTGACTAGGATGAGATGCCCCCTGCACAGCCCTAAACCTGCAGGGATTAGGCTGGGTTCCTCCCACACAGCCCTAAACATGCAGTGACTAGGCTGAAATCCTCCCACAAAGCCCTAAACTGCAGTGATAGCATGAGATCCTCCCACACAGTCTAAGCCTGCAATGATTAGCATGAGATCCTCCCACACAGCCCTAAACCTGCAGTGATTAGCATAGATCATCCCAAACAGCCCTAAAACTGCAGTGATTAGGCTCAGATCCTCCCACACAGCTCTAAACCAGAAGCGACTAGGATGAGATGCCCCCTGCACAGCCCTAAACCTGCAGGGATTAGGCTGACATCCACCTGCACAGCCCTAAACTGTTCCTTGCACTGATTTCTTTTTCTCATTCTCTTTGTGTTCTTTTTCTCTCATTTGCATTGATTTCTTTTCTCCTGCCCTGCAACACATGCATGGCCTGGCCTAAATCCCCTTTCACTATTTGGAAGAAACTGTCTTTAGTTACCATGTGGCAAATACATGATTTGGGGTGGATCCATCTAGTGCTAGCAATATTGTTTTAAATTCTAAAATCTTCCATTAGAAGTTAAGAGGGTCTTTGTGGACTATAGGGGGATAGAAAATATGGCAATTATTATTTTTTTTTTACCAACATTTACATAAATGAGGTAAAATCAGATGAAATCTTCTCTTTATGACTTTTTTAACCTGGTATACTCTGAACTTTTTGAAAGCAGAAATGGAGATTTCTCACCCTTTTTTGTAAAACTTAGTGTCTAGCACTGCACACTCTCAGGAAATGCCACCACATTGATTTAAAATCCATTTCATTTTTTAAACAAGCCAGTCCTGTGCATTCTTCTTTAGCAATTATTCTATTGCTCTTCTTTTCTAGACAGGTAAACTGGAGGAGTTCATAATACCCACATCCTCCCATGGGTTCTACCTGTCAATCTGCAGTTCAACCCTCCTCACGTGCACCTCCATCTATCCTGACCCTAGACTGCTTGGAGACGGCCCTTGTGAAGGTCAGCAGTGAATCTTTTATTGTTAAACCCAATGGGCTCATTGTGTGTGTGTGTGTGTGGGGGGGTGTGTGTGTGTGTTTCCTTATATTTCCTTTGTAGCATTCAAAAACAAGCACGTGATATCTTTTTGGAGTTTTCCCTTACCTTAGATTTTGGAACACAACATTCTGGCTTTCCTGTTACCTCTTCAATAGCCTCCTTTTAGAATTTTTTTTTTTTGTGTGTGTGTGTGTGACAGAGTCACCCTGGCTTGAGTGTCATGGTGTCAGCCTAACTCACAGCAACCTCAAATTCTTGGGCTCAAGCGATCCTCCTGCCTCAACCTCCCAAGTAGCTGGGACTACAGGCACCCACCCCAATGCCCAGCTCATTTTTCTATTTTTAGTGGAGATGGGGTCTCACTCTTGCTTAGGCTGGTCTAGAACTCCTGAGCTCAAAGGATCTCCTTGCCTCAGCCTCCCAGAGTGCCGGGATTACAGGTGAGAGACACCATGTCCAGCCCCTTCCCTGGCCACTTGCCAACCTCCTGCTTATTTACTCTGCGCCTTTTCATGTTGCTAATTCCAGGACTCACCTTGGCCCCCTCCTGTCCTCACTTGACACCCCTCTGTTGGGTGATTCGCTCTTTCCCTGCACTTTAACTATTCCATACATCCTGAGGACTCCCAAATATATGTCTCAGACCAGACAAGTCTCCTCATTTACAGCCCCCCTTTTCTATTTGTTATTTTCCTCCGAATGTACCCCACATTGGTCAGGGCCTCGTGGGAGCTTTCTTTCATTCTCCAGGCTTGTTGCGCTGTCACAGCAGTAGAACCAGTGTCTACAAACTACCGTGTCTGTCTGTGCCAGCTCCTAAGATGTGCTGGGTTCCGTCCTGCCTCCACTGTCATGGGGTCTTCCTCAGGTGAGGCCTTGGCATCTCCTTTGGTCTTCCTGCCTTCAGTCTCGCTCTTTTCCAATTCATCCTCCTCACAGCTGCCAAGGTGCTCTTTTTAAAACAAAATCTGCTCACATCATTCCCTTGCCTAAATGCCATCCATGATTCACAACTGCCTGCAGCAGTGTTTCCCAAAGTATTTATTATGTGTAAATCATAACTTCTATAGCATATAGAATTATATAATTTATGAATTAGATTATTAATTTTTAGGGTTCAGTAACCAGATAAGTAAAGGAAACATTGGATTAAACAAAACTGAGCTTCATCTTTTTCACTGCAGGACTTCTCAGTGTCTTTATTATGCTAATGTTCTTTGTGAATGCCTAAGAAGATATTATTACTATATACAAACTTATCTAGCCATTGAACTCCTTTTATCATGCTTATTGTATTTATCATACTTATTGACAATTCAGACAGCTTAGAGCCTCATTGCCCAATAAAACTTTCTGTGGTGATGAAAATATTCTCTGTCCAAAACTGTATCCACTCACCGTGTGTGACGATGGAGCATTTAAAATGTGGCTCGTCTGAACTGAGGAACTAAAGTGTGAATTAAATTTTTATTCATTTTAATGTAAATTTGCACAGCTATCTGTGGCTAGTGTTGCTCTGCTCAACAATGTGGGCCTAGAAGATGAAATCCAAGTCCCTGATTCAGAAGGTATACTAGATTTTTAATTATCTTTTCCTGGCTGGGTGCAGTATCTCCTGCCTGGAATTCTAGCACTTTGGGAGGCTGAAACTAGAGGAAAAATTGAGGGCAGGAGTTCAAGAATGGCCTGGCCAGCATAGTGAGACCTCATCTCTGCTACCTGCAAAAAAATTTTTTAAAATTACCTGGACATGGTGGCATACATAGTACCAACTACTCAGGAGGCTGAGGTGGGAAGATTGCTTCAGTCTAGGAGTTCAGAGTTATAGTGAGCTCTGATCAGGCCATTGCACTCCAGTCTGAGTGACAGAGTGAGACCTGTCTCAGCAGCCACTTTCCCATGTGCCGTCCGACCCTCCCTCCCCTCACTAAACCATGTTCCCACCTTCCCACGTGGCGTCCGACCCGGCCCTCCCCGCACTACACCATCTTCCCGCCTCACCACGTGCCGTCCGACCCCGCCCTCCCCGCACTACACCATCTTCCCGC